>RRYC01000165.1:0-167848 GCA_004016185.1 Quambalaria eucalypti
TTGCACACTTGCACACTTGCACACATTGCACATTGCTCATTGGAAATTGTACCCTGGACCCTCGTCCATATCCAACGCCCAGAGTCCAACCGGGAGTTGCTCTTCTCCACAGCCGGTTGTGTGTGTGAATACAATCTGTACTTACGCCCTACTCACATTCTGTACTGCATTTAACCTCCTACTCGCACGCACAAGTCACGCAAGAGCACGCGATTAGTTAGACGCGTCGGGGAGAATAACGACGTGTACCCGTACCTGGTAATCACAGCAGGCACAACCGTCCAACATTGTGAATAGTCACACGCTAATCACCCGCTCTACCACGCTAATCACCCGCCCCGCCCCGCCCCGCCCCGCCCCGCCCCGCGCCACCGCGTGTCGTCCGCGTCCGCATTTTGTGCGCATCACTTGTCATTCCCATCCGCCTCGTCGCGGGGGCAGGCAAAAGGGCAGGCAGGCAAGGCAGGCAAGGCAGGCAAGCAACCAGCGACAAGACGGACGGACGGACAGACAGACGGACGTACAGACGACAAACAGGCGGACGGACGACCAAGAGATGCAAGGCGGAAATGGACACTCGACCCTTTACTTTTACTTTTTACCTTTTATACCTTCTTTTGTTTGGCACTCTTCCCTCTTCCGTTGCAATATCAACCGCCTCCTGGCTGCCCTCCTGCCCTGTCAGCCATCATCGCCCTCCCCGCCCTCCCCGCCCTCCCCGCCCTCCCCGCCCTCACCACCCGCGTCGACGCTGCCGCCGCCCACCTTTACTCGGTCCTTCCCTGCCGCAGACGCACACCCGCGACGACTCTTGACGACGCACGACGCACGCATATACGCATATACGCACGCACGCACGCACGCACGCACGCACGACATCTGCCAACTGCCAGCTGCTCACCGCCAACTGCCAACCGCTGACAATGCCCGGCTATGACCCCGTACGCGAAGCATCCCAGCCCTTGGCATCGCCTGGCCTCCCCTCTGCCGGGTCGTCGTCGTCACTTCACTCCAATACGTCTGCCTCGGCCCACTACGACGAGTATGGTAACCGCTCGTCACGCAGGCCATCACGGTCAGCTAGCATCGTCGACTTGTTGAATCCAACGTCGTCGTCGGCATCATCGGGAGTCAAGGAGCAGAGTGCGCCCGGCGAGAGGGAAAGGCCCAGCAGTTCGGCCTCGTCGGGATCATCCGTCCATCGTTTTGGAGAGCAGCAGCAGTCGCAGCATGTTGTACCGCATCTCTCACCGCATGCGCAACATTACCAGCAGCAGCAGCAGCAGCAGCAGTCCCACCACCACCACCCCCACCACCACCCCCACCAACGACATCCTTCTCATCCCCACCAACATCCTTCCCACAGCTCACCTCATCATCCGCAGCACTATCCCTCGCCGCCGACCAATGGTCACAGTCACGTCCACGCCGCCCACGCCGCCCATGCACACGATGGCCATCCTTCTCGCAGAGCCTCGGCAGAAGCGGTACGAATGGCTTCTGCATCGCCTCATGGCAGTCATGCTGCACCTCCTACTCCCCAGGCTTCCAACCTCGCACGCCAGCTATCTGGCTCCTACCACCACGGCGCCGCCGCACGACCTGAACGCTCGCCCTCGCTGCATTTACTCACGTCAGCATCGCCCATCTCGGCGGCGCCTGCCCTGCCCTTTGCCTATGCTAGGCCGAGTAGTAGCAGCAGTGGGGGAGATCATGGTGGGTATCCACACCACTCTCGCAGCAGCAGCAGCAGCCAATACTATGGTGAGTCTGGCGGTCACACCACCAGTCGCAGCGTCAGCAGCCAATACTATGGCGAGTCTGGCAGCCATCCCACCAGTCGCACTGGTAGCAGCAGTCAGTACTATGGCGAGTCTACCAGCCGACCTGGTAGCGGCCAGTATCACGGCGAATTCGCTCCTCCCCTCTTGAGCCCGCGCATTGCCGAGTCGGCAGAAAGAGAGCGTGGGCCTTATCCTGCGCCGCCCCTCGATGCTGCCACTAGTAGTAGTGAGCATCACTCGCATGAACCTCGCTCCAGACGGCCATCTCAGCGATTGGAGCATCATCCATCACCGCACGCCGTCAGTGCCAGCGTCAGTGCAAGCAGCAGCCCACACCATGGCCACGCGCACCATCTCAGCCACCTTCCCCACCATACCGCCCACCACGGAGCCCACCAGTATCCTGCGTCACCCCTCGACATGCCGCCCCAAGCGTACACCTCGGGTGGCCACTACTTGCCTTCCCAGGGCTACGTCGCAGCCGACTCGCCACGCTCCGTCGGCTCCGGCGCCCTGCCATCCTCGTCACCCCACCTCTCCTATGCTGCCCCGCCGCCTCGCAGCGCAGATGGATTCCGCATCCCATCTCTGCCGACACATCGCTCGCCGGAAAACAGGAGGATACCATTGCCCTTGGCCATGCCCACTAGCCCCCCTGTCCAGTATGGCTACCAGCAGCAGCAGCAGCAGCAGCACCCTCACGACGGCCTGCCCCCTCCTGCCACGCCTACCATGGCCTCGCCTGCTGTTACTCCCGCTGGCGGTGCTGCTGCTACTGCTCAGCCCCTCTCTGCCAGTGGCCACCCTGTACCTGGTGGGGGCGGGGAATACTTTAGGCAACCAGGCATGCCCAGCACCCCCGGTGGACGAGAAATTATGCCGCCCCTTACGCCAGGCGTCCCGCCCACGCCCGGTGCCAGCGCAGACGGTGGTGCTGGATACGGCTGGCCATCGACGCCAGCATCGGCGGCGGTGCCACACACACGGCGAGGCAGTCACAAGGATGCCAGGCCGTCCAATGGCTCCTTTGCTGGCTCACCGCCTGAGCCCCCCCTCTCTGCCCGCTCCATCCTGGCGGCCGAGTTGTCGGGTCAAAGCATTTCTCACCAGGGACCCGCCCCTCGAAGCGCCTCGGTAGCTTCCAGCAGCCCTCCGCACCATCCTCAGCTGCAGCGTGGGAGCCCTACGCACCACCTACAGCGACTGCCGTCTGCCGAGGGCAGAATGTCCATCGACTCATTGGTACCCAGACCTGGGAGCAGCAGCAGTCACAGTCCAAGTGTAGAGGCTGCTCGCTTGCCACGGCCCATTGGCAGCAGAGACAGGTCAGCTTCGTCGTTCAGTCAGGATGGCTCGGCGCGAGCAGAGTCTGAGAACGTCGTCGCTTCGCCGAAGGTGGCCAGGCGGGCCAATGGCGGTGAACGCACGAACAAGGGAGAGGAGGTGGTGGTCGATGAGCCCATGGCAGAGGTCAAGGCGGAGTCGCCTACGCCGAGCGAGTCGGCAACGACGCCCAGTCGATCACAGCAGCAGCAGCAGCAGCAGCAAAAGGACGACGAAGCCGTCTCGCCCACGCCTGCTGAGCGCGGCACCAAGCGCAGGTCCTCTACAAAGGGCTCGGCTGCGAGTATCGAGTTGCAGAAGTCTGAGCAGCACGCAACGCCGCCGCCGCAACGAGCCGCCAAGGAGGAAGAGGCAGAGGCGGAGGCGGCCGCGGAGGAGGAGGGCAAGGCGACGCCTGCGCCCGTGCCCGAGCCAACACCGCCTTCACGACGGGCGTCGGCGTCAGAAAGCCCCGCGCAGACGCCACGATTGAATTCAGCCGGTGCTGCTGCTTCTGCCTCTGCCGGCCCACCACCGCCGCCGCTACCCACTTCAGGCAAGGTCAAAGTCCTGGATCAGGAAGAGGCTGACCGCTTAGCGGCGCGTGACAACAGCAAGAAGCGAAAGAGCTTCAGCGTGACCAAGGAGCCGGGTGCGGGTGCAGGTGCGGGTTCTGGTGCTGGTGCTGGAAGTGTGGCTCCTCCGCGCAAAATGGCCAAGGCAGAGCACCTGCCTTCTTCGCTGCCCAAGAAGCCCGTCGCGCCAGATGCAAATTTCGGCAGCGGGGCAGATGGGAATGGATCTGCCTCGCCTGCTGGACGCAGGCCGTCTTCGCTGCCACTCAAGCCGGATGTGCTGCCATATCGCCCAACGGACCGCGTGTCTGCGCCCGACTCGGTGCGTCGGCCGCTGTCAAAGCACGAGCTGATTCAGCTGCACGAGTTAATCCAAGCACGCGGCGCCAACAGGCTGCGACAGAGCTGGGTAGAGGGCGAAAAGGCGGCAGGTCGCGATGGGAGGGACGGATTCTGGGAAACAGTCGTCCCCACATGGGGTGCTTCGGCGGCGCGTACGACCGACGACCGATGCGCCGAGGCCACTCCGGATCGACGTATGATTCAGGAGAGTGAAGTTGCCAGGCATTACAACAATCGGCGAGAAGTGGGTCTCAGCGCCCGCGAGTTTTCGCCGATTCTGCCGTTAAAGAGCTTCAACAACTGGGTCAAGTCGGTATTGATTGGCCTCTTCGGAGAGCGGCGAGGCAAAGTGATCGACATGGGTGGTGGAAAAGGTGGGGATCTGCAAAAGTGGGACAAGCTGGGCGTGCGGGAGCTGGTATTAGCCGACATTGCCGCGACGAGCGTGGAGCAAGCGCAAAAGCGATACGAGGAGCGGCGTTTCCGGTGGCCCGCCTCGTTTTACGCACTCGACTGCTTCAGCCAGTCGCTGGCGGATGCGCTGCCTCCCAGTGCGCTAGACCCTCCCTTTGACACGGTCAGCCTGCAGTTCTGCATGCACTACGGCTGGTCGTCGCTGCAGAATGCGCGGCTCGTCATCGAGAATGTCAGCCGCTACCTCCGCAAGGGCGGCTTCTTCATTGGCACGATCCCCAACGACGAGGAGCTACTTCGGAGGAGGGACCGCCTCCCCGAGGGCGAACTCGAGTTTGGCAACTCCAAGTACCACGTGCGGTTTGAGCAGCGTGAGAAGCGCAAGCCGTTTGGTGACAAGTATACGTTCTTCTTGGACGACGCCGTCGACGAGGTGCCCGAGTACGTTGTAGACTGGTCTCAATTTGAGAGGTGAGTGGGCGCGGACGTGTGCGCGACGTGTGCGCGGGCCGGATTGTCGCGACCTTGAGCTGACTGACCCGATCCCACTCTACCATCTCTCTTCACGCCCCACGCGCCAGCCTGGCAAGCGAGTACGGCCTCTCCCTGGAATTCAAGAAGCCCATGGCAGAAGTATGGGACGAGTTCCGCGTGCACCACGAGTTTGGAAACCTGGCGCGCAGGATGAAGGTCTGTCAAGAGCCGCGGTATACTGAGCAGCCGATGGAGCAAGATCTTTGGGAGGCGACTAGTGAGTGTCGCAGGCACAGTCTCAGTCAGCCAGTCACGCTTGTGAGATATGCGTGTGTGTATGGAAGCTGACGCTCGAATCGCCTCTTTTTTCATTGCCGCATAGCCGTCTACTTGGCGTTTGCATTTAGGAAGACTCGATGAGCCGCATTGAGCTCTGCGCGCGCCCGCCCTCTTGACATTGCTGCTGCTACTTCTGTTCATCCCCTTCCCGCCCCGCGTCACCTAAGCCCGCTCCTCTCCATATACTCTCCCCTGTGCGGACACAGATACACTCCCTTGGACACCTCGCTGCCTCCTATCCCGGCCGGCCCGTCGTGCAATGTCCTAATCGCTCCTGGGGGCCTGAATTCAAATGTCATCGTCGAGAGTCGCCCTTTTCCTCATTCCTCCTCTCCTCTATCGTGCAATCAATGCGATGGCCGAACCGTGCGGTGCGGTGCGTCTCTTGGAGCTCAGACCCAATCATGCAGCCAGCGTTGGGGCATTGACATTCAGTTGAATCGAAGTGAAGTGATGTGAGAATAAAGGGAGAAGAGGAAGTCCCTGGCCACGCTCACGCCCGAGCCAGGTTGACTGTTGATGCACCTCGGATCCGAGACGCGCCTGCGCCTTCGTGACGCCCGCCACGCCGTGTCCGTGTTGGGCTCAAGGCGGCCGCCCCCACGAAGGCACTAGAGCAGTCTCGCCTTTTGCCCAGCCCAGCCAGGGCCCAGGGGGCGACGCCGCCCGCCGCCGCCGCCGCCGCCGGGGTGGGGGGATTGGCACGGGGAGAGTTGTGGTCGATACACAAGTACGCTTTACCTTGCCTTGGCTACTGTTCTGTCTAGTACAACACTTTCTTTGGTCTTCAATCCATCCCCCTTGACGACTCCCTCCTTGACCCTCCACCCCCCTCTCGGCTCTTGGATCTGACTTACCGATACCGACACCCGTATACACCATACATTGCTCGGATCACAACCCCGACCCACCCCACCCCCACGCTCTTTTACTCTCCGGACTTGTTTCTCAATACCCACGAAGCGATCCAAGCAACGCAACGCAACGCGAAACAACATCACACCACACAAGACAACCCCTTTTTACTTATTCATAACCCTTTTTCCGCGCGCCCATCATGCTCGCTCTGACACTGGCCACGACGGCCTCGCTCCTCGCCTCGCTGCTGCCCCTCTCTGCGGCACACGAGTACTCGACGAACACGACGGCATGCACGCGGCACTACACGGTGCAAGATGGGGATACGTGCGATATCATTGGGCAAAAGACGTTTACTTCGACGTACCAGGTCTTGGCGTATAACTTGCCCAAGGCGGGAAAGGACTGTTATACGCTTGAGAATGGGGCGGTGAGTGGCGCGGGCGTGGGCGTACGCGTTGTCGATGTGTGTGCTCGGACAATTTACTGACGATGGACGACGTCCCTCCCTCCCCCCGCTTCTTCATCACCAGGACCTCTGCCTAGGACGGTACGGCAATGACTGTCAGCTAGTACACCGCGCTGGCTCATCCGATACGTGCTACTCTATTGCAGCGAAATACGGCATCTCCCTGTCCCTGCTACAGGACAACAACCCCTCGCTGAACTGCGCACAGGTCTACGACGGCTTGAACCTCTGTGTTGCCCCTGGGGTGATGCGCCCGCCTCCCGTGGAAGAGCTGCAGGCAGCGATTCAAGACCAAAAGACGAGCGATGGGAGTAGCACGGCGAGTAGTAGGAGGCGGAGGAGTATCGGGACGTTTGATGGGGAGCAGTTGCTCGACAGTGAGATGAGGAGGGAGCTTGCGGATCAGAGGAGGGCAGAACAGCAGCAGCAGCAGCACATGGCGGCGAGGTTTCAAGGGATTCACTCGCCCGCTGTCAAGCATCAGGCGGTGGCGTAGTTGAGATGGCACACGCGCGCTACACCTCTGTATGCTGCCATCATCGCCCAAGGACCCAGCTTCAAGACGATGCCGATGTCACACTGCAGCCCTTGGATGGCCCTCTCGATGTCGTCGACTCTTGCTGCCTTGGTTGCCCCACCCACACCACTTGATACCCGCCACGCTCCGCCCCCTCCCCTCCCCGACCTTGTCCGATATCTCTTGCCTTGTTCTGTCTGCGTCTTTTTGCTTTTTGCTGCGATTCTCTTCCTTGTGCAAGTGCGTGCGCCTTGTGCTCGCCTTGCTTTTCGCTTGTAACTCAGCCAGCCTCTTACTTTCTTTCTGTCCGTCGCCAATCGGTCACTTTGTGCAGTCTGATTAGCATCCGTACAAGTGTGGCGCGCACTCGACGCGACGACGTCTTGACACTACTGTTTTGCATTTGCAGGTGACACTTTTGCGCATTCCCATCCCATCCCATTCCCATTCCATTTCGGTGGCGTCATTTTTGTCACGCCACCACTCGAGACATGCTCAAGGGGTGATCAAGTACAAACGAACCACTGGCCATCAAGGCCCAATCCACACCGGGCATCGGCATCGGGCATCGGCATCGGCATCGCATCACAGATGACCACGCCAGTCAGCCTACATGCAGCATACAAATAGACGACGACGACGACGACGAAAGTAGTGAAAGGAAGCGCACGCTCTCTTTCCCCACGTCGGTCATCCCCCCTCGCCCCTCGCCCCTCGCCCCCTCGCCATGCGCCCAACATGCATCCTCCACGGCATCAAGGGAATCTTTCCCCTCATCAAAAAGGAGTGTCCTCACGCCATTCTCTACCCGCGGCGTTTCACCGATCTAAGCGGCTATCGCATCGCCATTGACGCCACGCTCCTCGTACAGCGCTATCACTTTACCGATACGGAAGATCCCCACCGCCACTTGTTTGGGTTTCTCCGCCTGATCAATACCCTTCGACAGAATAACGTCTATCCCATTTTCGTATTTGATCACTTGACGAGTCGCGTCTCGGCAAAGAGTAGGGAGACGGAGAAGCGTCGTCAAGTCCGGAATCGTCTGAGGGCCAGGGCCGACTTGGAGCAGAGGAGGGCATGGAGGTTGCGCGTATTGGGTAACACCCTCAGGAGGGTGGCGCTCCTCAGCCAAGAGGAAAAGGCTAGGATTGCAACGCTGCTCCAGGGGTGGCGCAGCGCGGGGGATGCAACAAAGGTCAAGGGCACGGCCGCCGAGAGTACGACGCCGAATTGGTCGGGGTCGGGGGGTTGGGATACTACTTCAGCAGCAGACGACGCAGACCTGCCGGTATCTGAGCTGGACGACCTCTGTGCACAGGCGCAGGTGCAGACTAGCGATGTCTCCGAGGAAGTCCTCGCGCAGCTTGCCCTTTACGGAGGGGTCGAGGCCGAGTTGGGGTCACTCACAGCCGACCAAGACGATGCCCGCAGCGACCCCGAGGTCGACCCCGACGACCTCGATCAGTGGCAGATTATGCGCGAAGAGGAGATGACCGTTCCCTATGCCATTGCCGCGCAGATCTATTCCCTCAAGGAAGACTTTGAGCATCTCCAGGCGCAGGCACAAGCGCAGGGGCAGGCGTCGAGCTACGCGCAGACGTCGACGCAGCTCCGCATGAGCGAGATTGAAGGACGACTGTACGAGACCGTCGCGCAGGTTGGGGGGCTTGTGACGCTTGCGGATGAGGCTGCTGCTGCTGCCGAGGCGGGCGAGGCGGGCGAGGGAGGAGCGACAAAGGATACGACGTGGAATGTCATTGCGGACGAGATGGATAGGTCGGTGCAGTCAGCGAGGGCAGCCGAAGCCGAAAAGGACGAATCCGCTCCAGTGGGACCTGATGCTGAGGAAAAGGACATGCCAACGCCGCCGCCAACGCCAACGCCAATGCCACCGCCACCGCCGACGGACGCGGCCAAAGTCGACGCACCCACCTCTGACTCCGACCCGGCCCCCTCGTCACTGGAGCAGATCCGCACCCGCAACCAGGTCCTGCAAAAGTCCTACACACGGTCCACGATGCCCCTCGCCCCTACCATCTTTGACGACTGCGCGCAGCTCTGTGCCCTCCTCGGCGCTCCCGTACTCTGGACAGGCTCGGGCTCGCCCCACGGCGGCGCAGCAGGCGAGGCAGAGGCACTCGCTGCCAGCCTCGTACATGCCGGGCAAGCAGACGCAGTCGCTACAGAGGATAGCGATGTCATTCTCGCAGAGGTCCCGCTTCTGCGACACCTTACGGGGAGTAGGCACCCCATGGAACTCATCGATACGACGATGGTGAGGCGGGCGCTTTTCCCGCCGGGGAATTATGCGCGAGACGGTGCGAAATCCGCCAAGAGCGTCGCCGCCGATGCACCCGCACCTGTCAAGAAGAAGCGCGGTCGTCCGCCGAAAGTCGCGAGTGCGCCCACCGCAGCCGCCGAAGCAGAAGCAGTCGCACCTCCCTCACCGCAAGCGCACCCCCAAGACCCCATCTCGCCCCGCGCCGACGCCCACTCCCGCTACTCGATGCTCGAGTTTGCCCTCCTCTGCGGCACAGACTATAACCGCACCATCCCAAAGCTCGGTCCCAAGGGCGCGCTCACCCTCCTCCGGCAGCACGGGACGATCCGCGGGATCCTCCGGCAGGAGCGGGCTGCGGGTAAGTATAAGTATACACCGCCGGAGGGCCTGCCGTGGAAGGAGTATAATGCGGAATTAAGTCGCGCACGGAGCGTATTCAGGCACCCGCCAGATGCAGTCAAGGCATTGAAGCTTGCGGGGGTGAGGCCGCATGATGCTGGTGCAGTGGGCGGGAGCGCGGCCTCGAGCGGAGACCCCTCGCCGCAGGTACAGCTACAAGCACACGCAGAGACAGATACAGACACGCGCACGCAAATCCCGTCGCCTCCCCCGATCCCCATTCTCGACCTTCTGAGAAATCGTACAGCCCCACCGGACGAAGAGACATGGCGCGCCGCTGCCAGCAGCGTCGGAGCCGCCGTCGACGGCGTGGGGGCGGACCCCCTCTCCCTCGGAATCGATTTCGATTTTGATGCGGACGACCCCCACGCAGAAGGCGACGCTCCTCGCCAGCGCCAGCGCCCGCGCCAGACGTTTCCCCTCCCCGAAGTGGATTCCTCCGCCGTGGGACTTTTCCTCCGTGCAAAGGGATGGATGCCCGCGCGGGAGCGGGGGTGGGCGTCCAACTGGAATGGGGAAGTCTTTGGTGGTGGTGGGCAGCGAAGAGGCGCGGGCGCGGGCGGATTTGGGTTTGGAGAGGCGATTGGTGGGGAAGGCCCGGGGTTTGGGGGGTTTGATTTTGCGGAGGTGGGCATGGGAGCGGACGCGGGAGTGGGGATGGGTACGATTGGGCAGCAGGGGTCGGAGAGGGGAGTTGGGGGTGGGGGTGGAACAGGTGTGGGTCAGGGCGGTGAGGAAGCGCGGGAGCAGGAGGACGTGGAGGAAGGAGCGAAGGGAGGGCGGTGATGCGCACATCGAAAGGAGACCCCAGTGGACGGGCATCTCTCAAGCTCCAGTCCAAGCTCTTGGGAAAAGCCACGACGCCGGCTCATCTATGTATCACTATCAGTATCATCAGACTCATCAGTATCATTCATATAGCTAGCAATGCACGTGCCGCATAATCGCAATCGCAATCGCAATCGCAGTACCAGTACAGTACCAGTCCATTCCTCGTGCAGTGATGGGCAATCGGGTAATCATTGTTGGCGGGGCATTGAGTGCTCAATGTGCGTGCAGCCGGGCGAACGGTGGATTGATTGTCTGCAACGCAACGCAACGCAATGCAATGCAATGCTAGGAGTGGAGTGAAAGGTGCGATCGATCCAACCCCGCAGCCCTACCGCCGCCTACCGCCTCTCCCACGTCCTGTCATGCCCCATTGCGCTCCCCGCGCCCGCGCCCGCCCCAGCCCCAGCCCCGGCTCCAGCCCCAAACCTACACCCATAATGCACGACCTCGCCCCTACTCCCCACCGCCAAAACACTCACGCCCAACCTCTTACCACAAACTGCGCACGTCCTCCCCTGCGTGACGCGCACTCTCCTCCCCTTGAGCTTATTCAGGACCTCGTCATTCTGGAGGGAACGTTCGCGCGCTATGTTCGAGAGGAAGCGTGCGTGGACTTGGGAGGTGTGGGATTGGCGGAGGCCTTTGGTTAGGAAGGGGGTGAGTTGCGAGAGGGGGATGAGTGGGGGGAGGAGGGAGAGGACGGTGCGTAGGGGGAAGGAAGAGGGGTGGGTGCTGAGGAGGCGGAGGGCGGGGGTTAGGTCCGGTGCGGTGGCGGAGGCGGTGGCGTCGTTCGAGGACGAGGAGGAGGAGGAAGGCAAAGGGCGGAGGTACATCTTGAGGAGGAGCAGGAAGATGTTCCCTTCTTCTCCTTCCTCTCCTTCTCCATCTGCACCGCCTTCGCCTCTGCCGCCTCTGCCGCCGCCGCCGGAGCGTGCGACCCCCGCGCAATAAGCCTCGGCCTTGCGCTGCCCCTCTTCCCCGCCTATGCGCTCAACGTAGATTCTCAGCGCGCCCCTGTGCTGCCCCATGCGGCCCAAGAGGACGGCGCGGACTTCCCACAGTGCGTCGGGGGGCACTTGCGTGAGGATCCGCTCGGGGCGGTACTGCTGCGAGGAGGTGAGGAAGTCCAGTAGGGCGGCTTGGGACTGCGACGCGGACTGCGCTTCGTCCTCGTCTTTGCCGCGCAGGACCCGCTCGAGGTAGATGAGGGCAAGCTTCTCGTGCACCTCGGGGTCGCCCTCCCCCACTACAGCAATGATGTGCTCGAGGTACTGCGCGCAGAGGTCCTGATCGAAGGACCATAGCAGGCTCACGACTTGCAGACGCGGGAGCATCGAGACTTTGCCCGTATCCGCCGTGAAGATTTCCATCCCGCGACGGCGGTTCTGGCGGAGCACCCACTGCGCATTGTCGAGAATGACGTCGATGTGCTCGGGGCCGAGGTTCTGGAGGTACCGAATCGTCGGATCGACCTTTTCGTCTTCGTCGTCTTCTTCGTCTGCAAATTTCCGGAGCAGACGCAGCGCCTTGTCGTGCATGTCTTTACCGCCGTAGAGGGAGATGAGCTCCGAATACTTGCCTTTTGCCTCGAGGAGCTCCTCGACTTCGCTCACCTCGCACCAGTTTTCGATGCGGCACAAGGGACCAACGAGGGATGGCTTCGTCTCGAGAAAGGTCTTGAACAGCGCCGTGTCTACGACTTGCGCCAGCGCGGTGAGGTCGTCCAGGGCCATGCTGGTCAGTGGCACCGAGGGGAGACTGAGGATGGTGGCTGCCGCGGCAGGCGGGGGCGGCGGTGGAATCGTCTCAACGTCGCCGTCGCCGCCGCCGCCGCCACCGCGATTCTCGAGGATGGGCTTGAAGATTCTGCGTCGGTCTGCCAGGAAGCGACCAAGTGCTTCCAAGGCAGGCCGGGACACTAGCATCTCTTCCTCTACGGATCGCGCCTCAAAGTCCTGCACGGATGCCGTGCCACTAGTGCCCGCCACTGCTGCGTCCTCGGATCCCAATGAGCTGGCGACGGAGGGGTTGAGTGTATCTGGGCCACCGACGATGCTGGAAGGTCTGCTCATCTGGCCAAAGAGATTGGTCAGCTTGGACTTGTCACGGGGCGCAGCGCTGCTTGCCATTGATCCTCGTCGATGCGGAGCCGCAGCCGGGCCAATGGAGCCCGCATCCGAAGGCGTAGGGGTCGTGGCGACGGCGCCGGCGAGGGCGCTCCTGTCCGCGACTTCCGGGCCGGCCTCGAGACTGAACCCTTGCCGATGCAAGTCTTCGCCCCAAATCTGAATCCACTCGCTGCGCGGCCTTGAGAGGTGGCGGCCTGCGATGCTCTCGGGGAAGATGCAGAGTACCTTTGCCGGGTTGAGGTCGAGCTCGATCCAGAGCTCCACAGCGGACTCGAATGCGGCGTTGGCAGCGGCAGTGGCGGATGGTGGTGCCCGCTTCTTTGAGTTCGACGTCGTGGCCGAAGTCGCCGAGCACGCCGCGAGGAAACGGTCCAGAGAGAGGAGCGCCAACAGCGGCGGCAAGAGGCGCTCCTTGATCTCTGCGCCTGTGCACAGCTCGCCATCGGCCACGTCGCCCGCTTCGAACTCGGCGTCGCTAATACCGTGGCGGACGAGCTCGACAGCGTCTTCCCACTGACGAGAGCGGACCATCTCGCGCAGCCTGGCCCGCCAGGGCCGGGGGGTGAGCTTGTATATGCGTGCAGACTCGCTGTTAGAGGACGGCGTCAAGACGAGGAAGAGGGAAGCAGTGGCCGATGCTGCCTGCGACGAGGGTGCCACGAGGGAAGATACAGTGTAGTTGGCGCTGTTGACGCCGCTGCCACCGCTGCCGTCTTGTGGTGGCATTGAAATGGTCTGTACGACTTCGAGATCTCTCGTCGAGCGGACTTGGACGGCCGGTCTGGCAGCGTTGGCGGAGCTGTTGCTGCCGCCGCCACTGCTCTGAGCGGGCAATGCGGCGAATATATGCTGCGAGGGTAGTAATTGCACATCGTCTACGGCGCTAGTCCACTCAAGTCCACGTCGACGGGTGGGGTTGCCCGTGGAAAAGGAGAGGAAGATGGCGGTATTGTCCCGTACGACGATGACCTCGTTCTCAGCGGCTGCGGCTGCGGCAGCGGCTGCAGCTGCATTTGAGAGTGAGTCATCTTTGCCGGCGTCCGTGACGACTGCACCTTGCTGCGACTTGTCACCTCCTGGACGGGGGACGGCCCTCACAATGGGCGCACGATTGCGACTGCCCAAGCCAATGTAGCCGCCGAGACCGCCGAATAGCCCCGCTGCGGCAGAGGCAGATGCCGGAATGGCGCCCGACTTTGCTGCATTCGCTGGTGTTGTTGTCGTCGCTGCTGCTACTGCTGCAGAGCCATCGAAGCCGCTACCTCCCGTCGGCTGTGGCGCTAATGATGGCATCATTTCACCGCGGCCAGGGTACTCTGCGGCATACTCGGGTATATTGAGATCCTTGACCCTAGGCCAGGTGCTGTCGTCTCTGGTGAAGAAAGTCTGGCTGCGACTGCCTGTGCTGGTACGGGCACAGGACTCAAAGGCGGGTGGAATCTCGAGTAGGGCAAAGTCGCTGGTGGTGCCATAGGAGATGAAGACGATGGTTGGCGGCGTGGTCTTCTGTGAGTGCGATTGATGAGCAGTGGGGACGACGGCGACGCTAGATGGGGCAGGTGGAGCAAATGCCAGTGATCGCGGTGTGTGGGGCAAGGTGAGTTCCTTGTAGTCCCACGGCTGACCATCGAGCCAGCGCAAGACGACGACTCTTCTCCTGGCAGATACGACCAGTGTGGTAAGCAACCTCAAGTTGGGCTGCTGTTTCGTCTTCTTGGCCGTAGTGGCCACGCTCCGTGACGACTCTGGGCGCATAAACATGGACATGGGCCTGCTGCGTGAAGGCGAGGGTGGGCCGAAAGAGTTGAGAGAATTGTAGTTGCTGCCCGCTGTCCGTGGGAGTGTTCGACCGGCAGCACCAGAAGAAGAAGAAGCGAGTGAATGACCGTCTGTGCCCACTTGTGCCTGCCTCGAGCTAGTGAAGCGAGAAGAGGCTAATGATGATGTGCCCACGGGCTGCTGCCTCTGCTCCTCCTCCTCTTGATCATGTTGCGGCCAATGGATGACATTGGTCTGCGTCTCAAAAGTGACGACGCCCTTTGGAGCGGCTGCTTTGATGGGTGCGGGGACATCAATGGGGTCCAAGGTAGCGAGGCTGGTGAAGTGTAGGAGACCATCGGAGCAAAAGGACAGGATGAGAGAGAGGGAGGGTACAATGCGGAGGTTAAGTACTTGTCGGTTAGGTGGATGAAAGGTTGGGTGGGTGGAGATGAGGGTGGCGCGAGTGGCATTGCCGTGGTTCGGCTCTGTGCTCGATGACGATGACGGTGGCAACCGATAAATGGACAGACTCCCCGATGGTCTGCCGACGTAGAGCTTCTCCCCGTGCACGGCGAGGCTGGAGATGCGGTCTCTGGTGGCATGAGAGCCGTCCAGGATGCAGTCGACGGCAAAGGGCTCGCTGGCGCTGGACGGCGGTTGCGGCCAAGGTTGCGTTGACGATGTGGACGCCATTGGACGAGAGGCCGTCCAGTGACGTTGATATGGGTGTAACACAGTAAAGAAGGGAACCAAGCGGGACTCGAACGTGCGGTGCAGCAGCCTTTGGGTCGCGGTGTTGGACTTGTGGTTGCGACTCAAACGCACAGACCGACCACTGGACGCGCGCGTGGGAGCGGACTGGGGTGGGTTGCGTGTGTCGGGGAAGCTGCGTTTAGTCGTCTGGACGGACGTTCGTCCGTTGCGTGCGTTCATTCATTGGCTGCCACTTCTACTCTTTCGCCTTGTACCCCCTCGCCATCACACCACCCATTGACAACCCCTGCCACCCACTGCCACACCGCCTCCTCACCCCCCTAATCACCACCTCGCATGCCGCCTCGTCCCAGCCCAGCACAGAGTGGTCAACCCAAGCGAGGCAACAGCAGCAGCATCTCCTCGGCCAAGGCGTCCACCTCTGCAGCACCATCACAGGGCAGCAGCAGCAGCAAACAGTCTATCCCTGCTAGCGTCGTCCCCGCCGCCGCCGCCGCTGCTGCCAAGCAGAAACCACCCCGCACAAGGCGTACAAAGAATGTGCAAGAGCCCAAGGCAAAGCTCAAGGTAGTAGTCAGGAGGTTGCCGCCCAATCTCCCCGAGGAGATCTTTTGGAAGAGTGTAGAGCCATGGACGGGCGTACAGAAGCTTGCCACCAAGGCCGCCAACACCACCACCATCGCCAAGTCTACGACGGGCGATGACAATGATGATGGCCAGCAGCAGCAGTCGAGCACTGCCAACACGGCGCAGACACCCACCAAAGCACCACCTCACATCAACCTCGGCTGCCTCGCACAAGACAAGCTCCTCTGGCGCCGCTACGTTGCCGGCAAATTCAAGGTAGCCGGACCAGGTTCCGCCGCTGCCGTCTTTGGGTCTGCAGGCGGGCCCTCGAATGACCCTTCTGCCACGCACCGCCACTCGCGGGCCTATCTTCGCTTCAAGAACTTGCCCGACCTCGTCGCTTTTCACAGGGCATTCGACGGACACGTCTTCCGCGACTCAAAGGGTAATGAGAGCATCGCCTTGGTCGAGTGGGCGCCCTATCAGAAGATTCCACCTACCGCAGCCCGCCGCCGCGACAAAAAGGAGGGCACCATCGAGGCAGACGAAGACTACCAGGAGTTCCTAATCAAGCTCGGCGAAAAGGACGAGGCAAAGCGTAATGCCAGCGTCAATACAAAGGAAAAGACGGATGCGGAGCTCATGGCTCACTTGACGGCCAGTGCTTCTCACTCTTCCGCTTACGCCGAGGCATCCAAGCATACACCCCTCCTCGAGCATCTCCGCAGCCAGCAAAAGGCCCTCGCAGCGAAAAAGGGCGCCACCAAAGCCGCAAAGGCCGCAGAAGCAAAGGCAATCAAGGCTGCAAAGGGGGCCGGTGCGCGAGAAAAGGACGTCGTCACATCAGGTGCGCCGACAAAGGGCAAGGCGTCGGCACCGGCCTCGAAGAAGAACAAGGGCGGCACGCCAGGTCCCGCAGGTCCCGAAGCATGGGATGATCCACCTGCGGCATCAACTCCTCCCTCTGCCTTACCACCTGCCTCCAAGGGTAAGAAGGGCAAAGGCAAGGACAAGGACAAGGACAAGAACGGCGACAGCAAAGATGCTGCGACGAGTGCCGCCACATCGTCCTTGAATCCCAAAGGAGGCAATCCATCAAAGACAAAGGGCGGAGATGTCGACGCTAAAGACAAGTCACAGACGGCGCAGGGAAATCGGACTGCACCTGCACCCACAGCCGCACCACCAAAAGGCAGCAAAGACAAGGACAAGCCCAGCGAAAAGGACAGTCAGAAGCCACCAAAGTCCAAGTCGCGAGAAAAAGACGGTAAGCGCAAAGAAAAGGACAAGGCAAAGGACAAGGACAAGGACGGCTCTGCCTCGAGTCGAGCGGGGACGCCCGCGCCCGCGCCCGCTGCTCCCACTGCGCCGCCTACGATCCTCAAGCGACCGGATAACGCCCCGCCAAAGGGTCCAAAGGGGGCGAGTGCGAGCACCGCAGCTACGCCCACGCCTACGCCCACGCCGCCGACTGGCCCACGCGCACAGCAGCAGCAGGTCCAGCAGCAGATCCCCACGGGACCCAAGGCCGGTACGAATCCTGCCGGTAGCTCCGCAGGAACAGGTCCCAAGAAGGGTGGTGGACGCGCAGGCGGTGGCGGGAAACGAGGGGGGCGCGGCGGCGGCGGTGGCGGTGGCGGTGGCGGTGGCGGATCAGGTGCGACCGCTCCGACGTGAGGAGGCTCACCCGTACTCGTACTTGCACTGGCCGTCTGCTAGTCTATTGCAGCTTAGCGTCCCTCCCCGGCACCGGCTCCAACTTCAAGGCGACAGAGCTAAGCGCCAGGTGTAGCGGGGTAGGACATCCACTCGTTATGCTTCCTAGGACTTCACACTGCGTGGGTGGAGGTAGAATCGCAGTCGTAGGTACTGCCGCGCAAGAGCATACACGCATCTACCTCTCGAGTCTTCTGCCTCCCTCTGCACCTGCATCAGCATCAGAGCAGAGCAGAGCGGTCCTCTCAACCCATTGCATCATCGCATTGTGCATCGCAGTTGAAGCCTTGACCGCACTCGGCGTCGAAGGCAGAGTCTCAGGGCCTGTTAGGTACATGCCTGGCTGGTTCCCAGCGTCGAGGTGTGGCACGGCATGCACATCGCTCTCCCCGCTCAGCCCATGGAAAGACAGGGGGAAGGAGATTGTTCTCCGGGTTTCTCGAGGAGGGTATGAACCACTCACGCTCAACTCGAGAGAGTCAGAACCATAAGCAGCGTCATCTCTTCCTTCCCTTTTGGTCCTTTCTCATTCTACGATGTCTCTTCTTCCTGCGCTACATTGCCCCCACTCGGCCCCAGTCTAGTCTCCAGTCTCCAGTCGCCAGTCGGCTTTCACATCCACAACCCACATCATCGACGCGCAGACTCAGTGTTGCGCCGTACAGCAAAAAAGGAAAGGAATGATGGGACTGAAATTGCTATTCGAGGGAAAGGCCATGTCGGCAGATGTGTGTGTGTGTGTGTGTGAGAGAGAGAGATACGGAGCGACTTGGGTGCAGGAGAATTCGCACATGACAGGACAGCGCGGACGGTGCGGTGCGGTGCGGTGCGGTGCGGTGCGTAGAGGGATCAAATAACGAAGGAATTAATGAATGAAGGTATGCTCTCTCTCACGCGTGCGGCCTCCCACTGCCTACAACAATGTCGACACGCCGTGCCATGCCGTGCCGTGCCGCTCAGAACTCGCCAAAGAAGGACCCCTTTTTCCTCTTGCTGCCACCGATGGGAGGGTACTTGTTGGGCGCCTTGCCCTTGCCCGGCTGTGGCGCAGCAATGCCCGGCCTGGACTTGGCAGCGTCGAATTTAGCACGTGCGATCCTCCGCTGGTAGTCCTCGTCCGACTCGTTTGGTTTCCTCTGCAAGTTGACTTGGGCGTGGTCCTGTGCCTGCTTGGCCTCGAATGCCTCCTTGGCCGCAGCCAGGCGGTCCTGGTAGCCGTGGTCCGTCTCGCCCTCGAGACGGTCGGGCTTGATGTCGTGCTCGAGTGCAGCCTGCTCGGCATTGATTGCCTGGTCCTTCTGTGTCTTGACGACGTGGGCGCCGCCCGGTCCCCTAAAGACGTGCTGGGCGCCTGCGCTCGCCTCGGAGGCAGCGTGTCCGCCGGCGTGGGCGTTCCAGCCTTCGTGAACGGGTGCGGGAGAGCCCTCCTTTGGGATCTGTGCCTCGTAGGGTGAGACGTACTTTTGGCCCTTGGACTCTGCAATCTTTTTCAGGCGCTCGTCTTCCTCGATGGAGGGCATTCCCTCTGCCTTGCGCTCGCGACGCTCCTCCTCCCTCTCGATGGCATCGTGATGCGCAAAGTGCTCGTGGTCCTCTGGGTGGTTGTATGCTTCAGGCTTCTGGGACTCGGGCGTGTTGTGGTAGATTTCCTCGTGGTGCATAAAGAACTCGGACTCTTCGTCGTAGTGGTGTCCGAGGGCGTGCTCGCCAAATTCGGGGAACGAGGGCAGTCCGTCCTTGCCGCCTGCGATGAACTCGCGCTTGGTGAGTACTTCGTCGCCGTTGGTGTCGAGGCGCTTGAGGACAGTGCCGACGATTTTGTCTGCCTTGGCGTCGTGCACCTCGTAGTTGTCCGAGTGCTTTACGGAGAGGGAGTGGTGGACACCGTAGATGGCTTCGATCTCGGAGCGCTGTCGTGGTGGGGTAAAGCGAATATGGTTTGTATGTTTTGTACGTTGTGTGTGTGTCAGTATCAAGACCCATAACACCTCTCCTTGACCTGCCTGCCCGCCTGCCCGCCTGCCACTGCCAACCCACATCAAGGATGCCATTCCTGTCAAGGTCATGAATGGCAAAGAAGCTTGCGAGATCAAAAGTGCTGATATGGTGCTCATTGGCAAAGTGTTCCTCGATGAATGCCATTTGCTTCTTTGGCGGCTTGGACGGCGTCGTCTTGAGCTCTGCAGCGTGTGTTTGTTGTGCTGCCAGGGCTGCAAGGGCGAGGGGCAAGAGGACCAGTCGCAGAGAGGCCGTCATTGTGGGTGGACGAGCGGTGCGGTGCGGCGCGAAGCGATGCGGTGCAAAAGGGGGGGATGACGTGGTGTGGTGTGTAGACTTGCTCCTGGCAGGACGTGGGTTGGTTGGTTGGTTGGTTGGTTGGCTGGCTGTGAGGCTGCGAGGCTGCGAGGCTGCGATGGTGGAATGAATGCTGTGGTGTTCTTGGCGCGTATGTGTCTCTCCCCTCTTGTCAGGCCAGCTGGATGGATTGGGATAAAGTATGGGCGGTCGGTACTTGGTGAACGAGGGTGACTGTGTCGACAAAGCTGTGACTGTTAACTCTGTTCGCTGCCTTTGCTCTCTCACTCACTGCCACTCGACTTGTGACGATATCAGCGCCTCTCCTTCCAGACTGCTTGCTTGGTGCGGGTGGTGCACACTGGCTGTCTCGGAGGCGACGTGGTGCTTGTGGTGCGTGTGCGTATGCGTGGGCGTGTGCGTGTAGAGCGTGGCCCGGCGCAGCGCAGCGTGGCGTGGCATGGCGTGGCGTGAAGGCGGGGCGGGGCGGCGGGGCGGGCCTGGTGTTGGAGTCTTGCTCACCCTGCGAGATCAGAGCGAGTGACTGCTCCCGTGCCTCTTCCCCACGGCCGGCGTGGCTGAGGCCCCTCTTACTGAGGCAGCCAGCCAGTCACTTCGCCCCGCCCCGCCCCGCCCCGCCCCCGCCCGCCGCCAGTCAGTCCGGCCGCGGCTGCTTCCGCTGTTTTACTCCACTCGCAGCTCGCGGCTCGCGGCTCACGGCACAGGCGCGTCTGGGTTGTGCTTCCGATGGGCAGCGACGAGGAATGTAGGTGAATGGCTTCGTTTGTCCTACTTACCGACTTGACCACCAACGCCAATCGAAGGAATCACCGCAGCCCACCGCCGCACCACCCGCCATGACCGCTCCTCAAAGCAGCCAGCCGTCGGTGCTCCTTGAGACCCCCAAGCAGCCAGGCGTCGGCGTCAGCCTCTCCCTCCACCCGCTCCCCATTCTCAGCATCTCCGAGCACCTCACTCGCGCACGTCTCCAGGCCGTGGGGCCCAGCGCCGTCGAAGATCCAGATGATGCCTCTGTACGCGTATATGGAGCACTCCTAGGTACACAGTCGGGAAGGCACGTCGAGGTACACAACACCTTCGAGGTAAAGGTCACTGGCGGCAGCAGTAGTGTCGATGCACCAGGGCCCTCTTCGCACTCGTCACCCCTCGTCGACCTGGCATTCTTGAAGAGCAGGCTTGCGCAGTGTGAGTTCAGGTGTCAAGTGGGTGCGCGTAGCAGAAGAGCACTTCTGAACATTCGTCGCGTGCACACACACGCACTCACACCCACACTCACGCCCTCTGCGCCCCCACAGTCAAGCAAGTCTTCCCCGCCTTTGACTTCCTAGGATGGTACTCCAACGGGTCACTCCCCTCTACCGCAGACATGCAGATCCACAGGCAATTCTTTGAATACAACGAGACGCCCCTCTTCCTCCAAATCACTCCATCCCAGACCTCCATCGCAGCAGCCTCCCGCGCCGGCGAGCTCCCGCTTCAGCTATACGAATCTCAGCTGGAGATTGTCCCCGCGGCGCCAGGTACAACTTCAGAACTACCAGCCTCGTCGTCGACGTCAGGGGCAGAAGCGGCAGCAGCCAAGGACACAGACGCCTCTTCTGGCCCGCAGCACTTCTTCGTACGCAGTTCATACAAGATTCAGACCGGAGAGGCAGAGAGGATTGCAGTAGACCACACGGCAAAGACTTCACAGGGGACTAGCGGCGATGGCAATGCAGACAGCCGTGAGTGTCGCACATACTGCCAGCATACAGGCACATGCCCACACTGACGCCCACTGACTTACTCGCCCACATTCACCCACGCCCACGCCCACGCCCACGCCCACCCACAGTCGCCGCCTCACTCACCGCCCAGCAATCCGCCATCCGCATGCTCTCCGAGCGCATCAAAGTCTGCCTCCAATACGTCGTAGACGTACGCGCCGGCAGAGTACCCAGAGACCACGATACCCTCCGCGCCATCAAGGCCATACTCGCTGGGATGCCTGCGATGGACAGCGCAGAGTTCCGTCGGGAATTCCTCAAGGTATGTTGCGTCCAAGCGTCCAAGGCTCAGGAGCATAGCATACGCATACATTCACACTTCCGCTCACACTCACACTCACAAAACTCTTTCACTACCAACAACTCACCCCCCGCCCCCGCCCACCGCAGGAATACAACGATGTCCTCCTCACAGACTACCTCGCATCTATGACAAGCGGGCTGCACGCCCTCAACGAGCTGGTAGACAAGTTCGATCTCACCGCTCACGCTTCGCAGGATCCTAGCAGTGCGGATCACCGCTCAGGTATGGGTATGGGTATGGGCATGGGTATGGGCGGAGCAAAGGGAAAGGCAAGGGGTCATACCGGCGTGGGAATGGGAATGGGCATGGGAGTGGGTATGGGTGATACTGGAGGAAGCGGGCGTACACGCCTAGGCAGGCGGACTGGATTCTGAGCTGAGCTGAGCTGAGAGTGACACTTGGACGCAGGCAGGCAGGCAGGCAGGCGTGGCTGTCAGACACGGACACGAATGACACGAAGTACGCCGCACTGTGAGTAGAATCGAATTGAACGAGTTGATTTGGAAAGTTAAAATGAAGAGAAGCGCAGCTAAGATGGTGAACGCGAACATTGAACATGAACGAGTAGAGGAACATTGAAGTGGATTGGATTTGGTTCAAAGGGACATACGAAGCGAGGTGAAACGTATGGACAGGAAGGAAAAGGAGAGGAAAGGAAGAGGAAAGCAAAGAGGGACCTTGGCGTCGGGCGTGGCGTGCGCGCCGGTGGGATGAAGGTGAAGTCAAGTAAGGAAAGCAAGAGCAAGACCATGCGAAGGTAGAAAAAAATGTGAATGTAAATGTGAATGTGTATATGCGTGCGTTGTGCGGAAAATGCTCTCGGCCCTGCCCGTCCTTGGGCGCTGCGTTGCGCTTGCGCGGGTTATGCGTACGTGGCAGGCGGGCCAGCTTTAGCATCTGGATGACTAGGGGCCTGGACTGGACCGAGCAGATTCTCCGAGAGCGGAGGGGTCGGCGCCACCGGCTGGAAATCGGATATGCGAATTTGAAGGCCAGCGGTGAGCGCACAGACTCGTGGCTGCAGCAGGTCGTCGGTTGTCGGTCTTGGTTCGAGGTCGCCGTAGCGGTCGCGATCGCGGGTCGTGGGACGTGTTTCGTGGGCCATATGAAGCGGAGCAGAGACGATTTGTTGGTGCAGGGCGCGAGACGAGGCAGGATCGATTCGAGACGGAGACGGAGAAACGATGCAGGAGTACAATCGAGAGCAGAGTCTTCGATCACCGTGGCGAGGTCCAGCAGTCCAAGGCGCGCTCAGCACAGTCGTGCCCTATCGATTTGTAGGTAGTCGAGGGAGGTTCGAGAGGCTGAGCATACAAGCAAAGCAAAGCAAATTCTGCGCGCGCTATCCTTCTCCACGGTCGCAAACGCTTTGACCGGCTGTAGGATATCTCTTTATTGCATCCCACCAGCAGAGGGGTAGAATGGCGCTGGATGACGCTGATGAGGGTGAGACGGAGGCCGCTGGGCGTACGCACCCTCTCCCAGGTACATGTTCGGTGCGTATTGGTGGTGTGGCGGGCTCATCGAGGCTCCCATGCCCAGCCCATTGCCATAGTCTGCCGGGCTAAGCGCAGGAGGCGAATGAGCCATCGCCATCGATGGATGACCACCTACTGCCTCATAGTTGCCCGGAGCATGGATTGGCCCGTCGTGCGGCGTCATGGGCGAGCGGGTGATGTTCATCCTCGTGGGCGGCGTTGGGCTGCCAAATTCCATGCCGCTAGGGTGACCATTGGCCGCGCTACCCGCGCTCGTCGGAGGAGGCGAGAAGTTGCCCCAAGGGTTGAAGGCGTCTTGGCCCTGCGTGCGGAAGCGCGGCTGAGAGTCATACCCACTGCCGCTGCTCGAGGCAGACAGGGTGTTTGCAGCGTAGCCGCCAGAGTCCCGGGCGCTGCCTGTAAAGCGAGGCGGGGGCCCGCCGGCCCGCACGCCGCCACCGCTGCTGGAATGGGTCATTGCCGGGGGAGGCGAGGAGTGGCCGGCCAAAACAATGGGCTGTCTCAGCCCGGCAGCATTGCCACCGCCCAGACTCGCAGCATGATCGGCACCACTGAGGGACATGGTCATCATCATGGCACTGACGTCGCCCTGCCCATTGGGAGACCCGTAGGTTGGGCCGGGGGCCTTGCTCTGTGTCGCTGCCGGGCGCGCAAGAGGTGCCCCCGCACCTCCAGGAATTGAGGCCGCAAAGTGCATACCCAGATCTTCCACGAGCTTGCGGTACGCCGGGACCGTCGTCAGGCGATGCTGGCTCACAATGCGCTTGACTTGCTCCGCATAACGCTGCCGCCGGTCGGGATCAATGTGCTGGGAAGCCAGTACTTTGGTCACAAACTGGCTGCCGTGAACCTGGTCTGTCAGAACCTCTTCCAGAGTCGAGTCGTTTGGCGAATCGAAGAGTGCGTCGAGGATCTTGCGGGAGGCGTCGGGCTCGGCATTCTGGCTGACGACGCGCAGAACCGTAAGCGAGGCGAGCTTGTGCGTGCAGAGGTGAGTAAGGTGAGGCGTGAAGCGTGGAGCGAGTAGGCGGTAGCGTCCAGGTAGATTCGATGTGTCCAGAAGCCACGTGAGCAGCAGAGCGCCATTGGGGCTCGTGGCCAAGGGCACAGAGTTGAGCACAATGGCAATGGCGACACGCTTCCTCTGCAGCTTTGTCACCTGAGAGCTTTCCAGGCAGGCCCGCATGCTCCGTGCTCCGAATCGGCCCTGAGCAACTTCCCAGCAGCGATCGACCATGGCATCAAAGATAAAGTCAGAGCCGCGCCCGTCCTCACCGCCTTCGCGGAACTTGCCGTAAGGGATGATGCACTGCACGACGTAGTTGCCGAACTGGTCAAGGAGCAGAGGCGGAATATAAGGCCTCAGGTGATGAGCGACGAGGGCCCTTTGCTCTGGCGACTGGGCGGTGTCAATGATCTTCTGTGCGGCCCAAGTACCGTTCTTGTGGATACCAATCATCGCCAGGTGAGGTGCGATGCGCTCCAGGAGAGCAGTCTTGACGGCCTCGCTGCACCTCTCAAAGAACCTTTGCACCAGGGTGTTGCCAATGTAGTCAGAAGACATGTCCACGATGCTGTCCAAGTAGCTCGTAGCCATCTGATCGAGCTCAGTCTGCAGATATTGGCCCTGCTCGATCGCCTTTCGCACGTCCCTGAGCTTCGTCGTGTCGAAGCGCCTCGAAGCGCCGATTTCGCCGACGACTGGAATAGATGTGCAGTACGTCGAGGGAGGACGGAACTTTGCAACGGCGCGGAGATGTGCTTCGGCCTCTTCGGCACCTTCATCTCGCGACAGCTCCTCCATGAGTAGCTGCATGTCCGTTGCAGTGACCCTGGGCTGCATCTCGGAAGGCAGAGGGACACCGCCCTTGTCGCTGCTGGGAACGATGCTATTGCTAGCGCTAAGGCCAGAGTTGGAGGCAGACAGTGTATGCGACAACGACAGAGGAGGAGGTGCACCGGACGGCACCGATGTCGGCTGTTGCTGCTGTTGGCGCTGGTCGTCGGATGAATTTTGTTGCTGGAGCTGCTTGGTGCTGAGCAAGTCCGTGACAAGGTGACTGCGGTAGTTTTCCAAGTCGCCCGACATAGCTTGGTGCTCGGCGGGGATGGCTCCCGCGCCTTTGAGCTGCTCGAGGGAATCCAATGCCGCAGAATACCCTTCACTGGACGGGTCGCCGGGGAAACCATCGTCTGCGCTCTTGCTGGGCACCTTTGCGAAGCCAACGCGCACGGCTCCCACCTCGGTGCCAAGCACGTCCCTGCCGTTGAGCATCTTGCGGGCTCTCACAGCATCGTCGACCCTCTCAAAATTGATGAAGCCGCAATTCTTATGAGTCAGGACTCGAGCGCTTTCGATGGGACCAAAAGGTTGGAAGATGCTGAGCAGCGTTGAGGGCGTCGTCGAGCTGGGGATGCTACCGATCCAGAGCGCACGCGTCGGTAGGTGCTCTTCTCGGTCGCCAGAGGCTGCAGCGGGCAAACCAGCAGTAGGACTGGCCGGTCGAGCCCGCGCCGAGGCGACGTTGCCGCTCGACTCGGGAGCAGTATCAATCTTGCCAAATCCGATGCGAACTGTGCCATTCGGACCAGTCCCCTGCGCACGGATCCTACCTCCGAGGCGATTCATAATGTCTTCCCTGGCCCGAATCGCATCGGCCGTCTCGACAAAGTTGACGAAGCCGCATTCCTTCTCGGGCAATAGACGCAAGCTTTCTATGGCACCGTAGGGCGCAAAGGCTTGCATGAGCTCTTGGCCAGTAGTCGAATTGTCGAGGTTCCCGACCCACAGGCTGCGGCTTGGCTGCTGGCTACTGGCGCTAGAGCCGCTGGACCTCTCCCTGGGTGGCGCTGGGGAGGCGCTGAAGCTCGCTTCGCCTGCATATATGCTCGCATGGCTCGGGCTCTTGGTCCCAGACGCGAGACCTTCAAAGTCTGAAGCCAGCAGGCCTTGAGCGGACAAGTGAGGTTTGCTGCCCTGACCACTTGCGCTGCTGAAGGATGCGGAGAGGCGCATGAGTTCCTGCTCTGTCCGCATCCTGGCGCCGGCGCCGCCGAGGGCCGCAACCGTGCCAGCGCGTAGGCGCGTGTTGGCTGGCCTGTTGGGATCTTGCTGGCTCGATGGGGTCACAATGACACCAGCAGAGGCTGCTGCAGCCGTAAAGGCAGCTGGATCCAAGCCATTCTCCAGCGCATAGGCGTAAAGGTCGTCTTGAGAAATGGCTTCGTTCATCCCCGGAGGAATCGAAGATCCCGTCATCGGCGCGTGCTGTGCCTGAGCTGCATACATGTCGGCACGAGGCTGAGCGCGGGGCATCGCACCTCCTCCTCCTGGAATATCCAACATTCCTACGGAGATTGCACGTGCCCTCCCACCGAGCGATGAATTACCGGACGAGGCGCCAGCCCCTCCGAGGTCGGCGCCGAGACGCTGCTGCAACGAGGCATTTGCCAAGCCCCCGTGCTGCGCAAAGGGCATCTGTGGCTGCTGTTGCGGAAGGTGCGGAAGGTGTTGATAAGGGTCTGGATTAGATTGTACCATTACTTCTTCGTCTATGCTAGAAGGCCCGAAGCCTCGGTTGGGAGCGAAGCTGCTGCTTCGAGTGCGTCCGCTGTCTTCCAACTTTGGCCTTGCAGTTGCTGCTGCAAATGTCGTGGCCCTGTCTCGCCCGAGGAGGCGGTTGCCGTAGATGTCTGCCTCGCCATTCGATGGGTCCTCGAGCCCCAAGTAATCCAGTGTTCGAATGTCCTGGTCGAGACCGTCGAGGCCAGAGGCAAAGCCGGACAGGTTCATCTCTCCGAGGCCACTTCCACCGCCAGGCGGGTTGGCAATGGTAGCGCCCCTGTTGCGCATTTGGAGAGCGTCTCTCATTTGCTGGTTGCTGAGCGCTCGAGACGTGTCGGGCCATGCAGCCGAGAAGATGTTGGGACCAAAGGCATCCGAGTGAAGGCCAGAAGCGAGGGATCCAGAGCGGAGACGCGAGGTAAAGGAGTTGCCCAGCGGCTCGGGATGATGGGTGGAAGCAGAGGTAGGTGTGGTCGAAGTAGGGGATGATGCAGTAAAGGGACTCGAGGGACCAGGAGTCAGACGCCTGCCGTATGCGCCGACACCGGGCACGGCGTTGCTGGCGGATCGGAAGCGGTTGAGAGCATTGTCTTCGGCATCGTAGCCATCGGCAAGGTAGCCCTCTGCAAGTGGGCTGCTGGCACCGGACCTGGCCGTGCGGAGGTCAGGACCTAGGCGGTCTCCGAAACGAGGTCCGATCGAGGTATTAGGCTGGTCTTGATTGGACCAGGAGGAGGGCAATGTGCCAGCTCTAGCTCGTCCCCGGGTGGGTAGGGTAGCGGATGATGAGTCCATGGAGCTGGAGGCAGGGGCTCGCAGGAATTCGGGCAAATGGTAGTCTGTAGATTCTCTCAATGCTGGTGGTCGATATGGTGTGAGTGGGGGTATGCTACGGTTTGAGGTAGAGGAAGGGGGCGGTGCGAGGTTGATGCCCGATTCTTGCTGTATTTGACGTGCTCTGAGAGAGGTGAGAGGTGGGCATCGTGAGTTGCAGAGGGTTGGCGAGGGCGGAAATAGCATTGTTCAGTAACGCGTCCTCTTGTGGGGAGGATTTGGTAGCGAGGTTGGGAAAGAACATACCTCTTGGAAAATACGGGTGGTAAGGATGGATGAGAATTGCTTGGTGAGTGTGGATCTGATAGTGGCACAGGGCGAGGGCGTAAGCGTGGCGGACGAATGAGGTGGCATAGTGTGGAGAAAGTGGATTGTACGTGGGCGAGCGCGCAAGCTTGTCAGTGACTGAAGCGGCGCCGGAAGATGCCAGTCAGAAGCCAGGCTCACCATAATGCGCACCATCTCGACGGGTCCCCTGCTGCTGCTGCTGTGGTTGTTGCTGCTGCTGCTGCTGCTGCTGCTGTGATTGTTGCTGTTGATGGTGGTGATGGTTCCCTTGCTGTTGGCTACCCGGCCCAGGCGACATGGCGGGAGACGTCATGATTCAGAGCTGCAGGTGTGCCGTGCTGCGGCTGTAAAGCGGAGCTGCAAGAACCTCGAGGCCAGTGTGGGAACACTTGATTGACGGAGCCAGAGGGTGCCAAGCTGTGCCCGACGTCTACGTCTGCACGCTGAATGTACTCTGCGTGGATGGGGGATTAGGCCACTTGGTCTCACACGCTCTTTTTTGGTGAGGGTGCTGAGCCCCAGTCTAGTTGGAGGTGGCACTGCACGCGAAGAGGGCACGCGCTCGGGCCTCCTTCTGAGTGCGAATGCGATTCTTCTCCGCCTAGTGAGGAGCGGGCAGCCAGATGGACTAATGCGGCACGGGCTGACCCACGGGCAAGGCTTGGGGCGGGGCCTGTTGCACTCCAGAGTTTGTACAGGGTTGCAGTGGGCGCAACCAGGCAAGAATGCAAAGAGGATGGGATGAAGAGAGAGGAGGAGCGGTGCAGTCCCAGTCTACCAGCGCGGGTGGTTTGTCGTGGGGGAAAGGGTATTTTCCCGCGCAAGCAAAGTCGTTGGGCGTTGGGCGCGGTCAGCGTGTGCTGTGTGTATGTATATTGTAGCCTTTTTTTCTCGCTGTGCTGAGGTGGGCCGAGGAGAACGACCGTCGTCGAATTCTGACCTAAGCGAGCAAGCAAGCAAGCTACGGCGTTCGCGGAGTTCGTATCGGTGTCGTTGGGTCGTCGTGCGGTCGTCGTGCGGTCGTTGGAATGGCCGAGGGCGATCGATCGTTCGACCGAGGTATGAGGCCCAGCAAGTCAGAGGGGCGTGTCAAATGCAACTACGTGGAACCAGGAGCAAAAGATTCCGTTCGATGTCGATTAACGGATGGTGGTACTGCTCGGAGATGAATGACGAGCTGGTTCCAAGCGGGCAAAGACGAGTGGGCCGGCCGGGAATTAGACTTGCAAGCGGAGTGGAGTCGGCTACGTGCTGCGTGCGGGGCGTGCGGGCGTGCGGGCGTGCGGAGCCATGCGTCCCAGTCGAAGGGCGTGATGATGTGTGTGCGTGTGTGCGTGCGCGTGTGTGTGAAGTGACGGGGAACTTGTGACCAGATGGCGATGACTATGAGGACGGGTTATTCGACGAGAGGGACCAGTATCGTAAGTACAGGAATGATGTACGACAAACCAGGGGAAGGAGGTGACGGGAGCGGACGCAGGGCCAGGCGGACGAATGAACGCTCAAAGCGGATAAGACTTCCAATGGTGAACAGCCTCGAGACGAAAGCGACGGCCACGGTGAGATGGTGGGGTTGGTGCGGGAAGGGAGATTGGGAAAATCGGGATCAATTGGGGGCGACGAGTGGCCAGGCTAGCAAAGCGTCGTCATCAGCTTGAACCTAAAGCTGCGTGCGTGCGTGTGTGCGTGCGTGCGGCGGCGGCGGAGGAGGCGACGGCGGTGACGACAGGGCGGCTGCTCGACGTTGACGGTGAGAATCTGTGGTCGCCTCGGTCGGTGGGCGCGGTGAGCGGGGCTTCCGATTCCTGGGCTTCTACGGGCGGCGGCTTAGAGACAGACACACGGTCGGAGGGACAGACACGGCTCAGAGTCCCTCCCGCGCTTCCACCTCTTGGAGACGAGACGACCCCGACGCCCCCTCGCTTCTTCCCCTCTCCCGTCTCTCACGCTCACGCTCACAGTGTCCCTCTTCGCTCTTTCGCTCTCTCTCACGCACTGTCCTTGAATCACTCTCTCCTTCTGCCTCTTCGTGATCCCCGCCCTCTGGTGTTGCTCTTCTTTGCCTTTTTGATCTCCTCTGCGTCGGCGCGGTGATTCGCAGCTCGCTGATCCTCATGCTGCCTTTGCCGCGCTGGCTCGTGCGAAGATGGGCAAAGGTACTGTACTCGAGCGCGTGGGGAGCGAGTGCGTGGGTGCTCGGGCCTGTGTGTGTGCAAGCGTGCAAGCGTGCAAGAGTGCAAGAGTGCAAGCGTAGCCTACTCTGAGCACGAGTGCGGTGCAACTGCCAAGCGGGCGGAGGTGCGTTGGGCTGACAGGGTGGGCGGAAAGAGGAGGGCTCAGGGCAAGCGGCGCAGAGGGCGCCGTGGCGCGGTGCATTGAGCGGGCGGCGAGGTACAGTGTAGGCGGCACAGCAAAGGACGGCCGCCGTAAAGTAAGCGCACGCACTGACGCCGGCCATAGGGGCGGTGTATGTACAACCACAGTTCAATGCACACTCATTGCGCGAAGCAACAACGCCAGCAGGCAGAGTGCGAGTGCGAGTGAGCGGGTGGGCGGATGTGCGTGTGTGTGGGCGGCAGAGAACAACAGCAAACGCGCGCAGCACCAACGAGGCAGGCGAGCGGCGGGCTGAGGACGGCTCAGCCGGGCAGACTGGGTTGATCGTCGCAACGACGCCCAAACGCAGCATCTGAATTGCAAGTAGAGCGCGTGACGATGCGGGCGGGGTGATTGAATCGGCGGACGGACAAATCATCACACACCGAGCGCCTTCTTCAGTCAGGACGAGCGAACGAGCGAGCCAAGGGGAAAGTGAAAGAAGAGAGCGGTCGCGCTGCGAAGCACCAGCTGCAAGAGGCACGCACAGAGGCAGGGGGAAACAGCGTGGGAGGAACACAGCGCACGCACACACGGGCATCGCGCAGTCGGCCCGCTGGGCCCGGTGTGGTTGTCGCTGATCCCACGATTATGTAAGTAATTGCGCATTGCTGATTGACTCTGATTGAGCAGACTGATTGATTTGGTTCCGCCCTGGCCCTGGTCCTGGCCCTGAGGCAGACGCCCCGCCCCGCCCAATGTAGGTCCGCACGCGAAGCACGCGAAGATGTCGGCATTTGTCAGTGCAAAAGAGGGCGTCTAGGAAACCCAACCCCAGCCTGACCGTGCAGTGTCCATCATCGTGGCCTTGGCAAACCGACTCCACCGGTCAACCTCATTCCTTGGGCCAATTCGGCAAGGATGTCGTCAAGTCCGCTTGCCACCACGAAGCCTGTCACGGGGCCAGCGTCGGCGCCCAATGGCGTTCCCGGCTCCATCCTCACACGCTTCAGGCCAACGCTCACCACGGTATCGCATGTCTCTGCAGCCATCTTCTCAACCTTTCTCTTTGTGCATCTTGCAGCTCCCATTGCTGCCAGCGCCAAGGCCGTACTCAACGTCTCCACCAGACCACTCAATGTCGTGTCCGGAGGTGGGTCAGGTCTGACCCGTGCCGGAGCAGGTGCGAGCGCGGCCATCGCAGCCGAAGGGTGCACCGACGTCGCATCGCGCTGGATGCTCCTCGGACGGGTATACTACCAGACTGCTCTGCTGGAGCCGGTAATCGTATGGGGCGCCGCAGCAGTACATATCGCAGCGTCCATCTGCAAAGCGGCAATTCGGAGGTGGGATGCCCATCTGAGACGAAGGCGGCGGCGACGACAGCAGCAGCGAGGCGTGTCAGGCACCACGGAAGCCTACCCGCCCCCGGATTCCAACACAGACACTGCCTTTGCTCCGGTCACAAGCTCGAGGCTCCAGGCATTGTGGCCTACCGCCCTTCCATCATCGCATGCAATCTCCGCATGGGTCCTGATGCCATTGCTCCTTGTCCACGCCGCCTTGCATCGCTTGGTCCCCGCATCCTCAGAGTACCCGATCCATTCGCTGTCTCCCTCGGAGCTGGACTACTCTATTGTCCACTACGGTCTTTCTCCGTCGTCGCGGGTCTTGCCGCGGATAGGGGCGCGCGTCATGTATGGCCTTGCGCTCGTCGGCCTCGTCGGTAGCGCTGCTGTGCACGGTTCCCAGGGTGCGGCTATCATTGGGAAAAGGGCCGTCTTTGCGTTGCGCCAGCGTCGCAGCAAGGCATTGAATGATGAGGCAAATCTGCCCACCTCTTCCGAGCCCAAGCCCAAGCCCAAGCCCACACCCGCGCTCAAGCCGTCGAGACGCCGACGAACATCGCTGCCCGTGGTGCTCGCCTCGCTGTTGGTCCTCGTCGGGACGTGTGCCATTGCCATCGATCCAGAGTTGACTCCGCGTGAAGGCAGCGCGGCAGTCGCACCGCCTCTCAACTGGACAGAAAAGCGGGTGAGTACACTGATGGTTCCATACATGCTCCACCAGTCTGCTGACAGTTGCCTGCCTCTCGCCACCCCCCACCTCCCCGTCTGCTTTTCGCTTGCAGTACCGCGCTGTATTCACTTCCGTGTGGCCATTCAGCACCACGCTTCTGCGGTAATCCCAGCAGGCGAGGCGCTCATACTCGACGTATCTCCCTCACGTCTCGACAAGTCTGGCATGTGCCACACTGGAAGTAGACTGCATCTGATTTGGCTTGTCGGCCTGTCGGCCTACTTGTTCCGGTCTGCACTCGATCGGCTCAATTTAGCAGCCGTCAGCGGTGCATGCCACTCAAGCGCCCAGCTGGAAGCGGCAAGGCATTTGGCCCGAGTCTGACTGGGTACGCCACGTTGCGTGGGAAAACCACCATCGTCCATCATCATCATCCTCATGTCATTGTACTGTATTCATATCGAAACCTTGATCAAAGTATCGCTAATTGTGCGCCCTGCGTGTGCGTCGTAGCTTTGGGCGTGACCATGATACAACGGTGCTGAGGTTAGCGTCCCGTCCGTCGGGAACGAAGAACGACATCCGTGTCCAGCAAGTGGGTGTGAGCGCGAGGCATTGCTACTTACAGCCGAGCATACACTGGCCGCCCCGCGGACGCGCCAGATCGCAGCAATGCAGGAAGGACGAAGCTTATTTTCGTATTGCATTGCGTGGGAGTGCGAGTGGGCGGACGACGCCTCGAGTCCGGGCCGGGCCTGCTTACTCCAAGATCATTCTGTAAACGGAGTGGCAATGGCGCAGCCTGCGAGCGCATAAGGCCGGGAAAAGCGGCAGCGCAAGAAAGTGAACCACTAAGTGAGCGAGTGAATGCGCAGCATGCGGCCCTTGGCAATGGCAATATCACTCAATCATGCGTTGCGTCGCCGAGGGCAGTACGGGCGGGAGTTTCAGTCAACAAAAGGCCGAACATAGCTTGCTTTCGTGGAGTCTGGGGTGCGCAAGCTTGCGTTCGGGAAGCCCCGAGGAGCAGCGGCGAGCGATGCATGCGTGACCCAGCGGCCACGGAAGACTTGCTTGCTTGCTAGCTACCAATCGGTCCGCTCGCAGTATTTATTCAGCCCCGCACCGCGGTACAAGCTTGGTCTTCTTGACCGCATCGTGGGCGTAGGGTACGAGAAAAAGCCTTCAACGACAAAGACGGGAAGAATCCTCGTCCGTGCCTCGGCTTCACTTTTGTGCCTCCTCGATGAGCGAATGCGAGGCCGAAGAGGTCCGACACGAGCCATAAGGCATTCCTCAACAGCTGGCCGTCTGATGATCGTCTGGTGACGAGGATGCATTGTTGCAGGTCCACATTGTATGTACATGACGACCGAGGTGCGTCTTTCCGAAAGAGGAAGGTTCAGCCGTGCACGGATATCTCCTTCTTGCAAAGGAGGTGCGGCGCCCCGTCCTCATCAAAGGGCTCCCCCTCGGGATTGTAGCCGAGCCTGGATGGTCGGGAAGGGTGGGAAGGAGGGTAGCTGCCTTGATGAGCTTTATGCTTTGCAAACGTGTGATGCCTGGCAACGAGTGAACTCACCTCTCGTAGAACTACGCTCGGCAGTCGGAAGCAGTCGTGACTGACGCTTGTCAGTGTATGCTCTCTGAACCGCGGGGCAGGCTTTTCTCTGCACTAAGCTTTGGCGCACCTTGACGACGTACATCTGGCTATGCAGCCTCATACCAATCTTGACCTCCTTTCCAGCCTCCAGCGCAAGATTCTCCAGCAAGATTCCACGAATCCACTCCTCAGATTGGCGCACAAAGAAGGCGCCGAGCTTCTTTCCGCGTGACTCCTTCCTCACGGCCAGCCTACCAAGCTTGGCATTTCCCGCAGTGACGAAGGAGCGTGTGAGTTCCGCTTGGGAGCGCACAGCCCCGAGTGGCCAGTCGATGGATTCGTGTGAAGGATTCAAGGCTTCGGGACCTTCTTCCGGAAAGCTCGCAGCGGGAGGAGGGTAAGGTACCCACCGGAGGGTGCCCAGCGCGCGCTGCTGCGTCTCGTCTTGTGCCTCGCTATACCCACTCTGCACTAGCAAGAACTGGGCAGCGATGCCATCGTAGGAATCTACCTCGGTGTCCAGCGGGAAGCCCTGCTCCTCGTGGAACACTTCTAGGCGGATACGATGTGCCTCTTGCAGGTGTGCTTGCGTGGAGCAGAGGATGACCTTGTAGCCCGAGGTGGAGGGGGCGATTGGCACCGTGGGTTCGGTCATGGCGGGGCGTGGGGGTCTGTATCGAAGATGTCGATTGCTAGCAGCGCTTACTTGTATTATCACCACCGAGCGTGACACGCTCAACCCCTCCTTCCCTATGGTATCGTACCTTTCACTCACCCTCCTCTTTCCGCGGCTCGCGTGGTCGGCAATCTGTGCCGAAGAGTGCCGATTCGATGCAGCACGCGCGGCAATTGAGCGGCTGAGCGAGCGGCACGGCGACGGCGACGGCGGGGGCCCAAGGTTTTTTGGGTCTTGGATTTGAAGAACTGCAATGCAAGGATGCTTCGTCGTGCTCGCAAGCGCAAGCAAGGACCGGGATAAGGGCGCTGAGCTGACCAATATGCAGTGTAAAAGGAATGAGCTCAGGTTTGCGGCCTCGGGAACAAATAGCGAGGGGGCGAAAGAGGGGCGCGTGCGACCTTTGATCGGCCGCCGGATAGTGTCCGATTGAATGGACCCCTTGAACTTCTTGCACCGCTGACCGATCCTGCCATCCTTACCATCTTTTCTACCCACCTCCCCTGACTCTCCCTTGGCTTTCTCTGGGTGTGGAGCTGTTGCGATTGCCATCGCGTCTGTGCTACCTGCGGCTTTCAATAGAGACATTTACTCGAATATCCGGCACGGCTCCCTCCGATACACAGATGAGCCAGGCGCAAACGGCCGGCCCTGATCTGAACCGACCTTCCCAGCAAAGACGTTGCGCCGACGAGGTTTAGACCCTGATCCCTTGACCTGGATATCGTATACCCAAAAGCATAGGCGCCCAACCGACACGCCGTCATCTTCCACAGCGAGCCTCTTTCTAATATGCCTACCGATCACGCAGCCACAGTGCCGTCCCAGGCCGCCGGAGAGAGCAGGCCTCTTCTCGACGACGCATCGCGGCAGAGCTACCGGACGAATGGAGCTGTTCAAGACAATGGTTCTCATGCAGAGCTTGAGGCCGATGAAGGGGACGAGGACGAGGACGTCTCCAAGGCGCCGACGCCTCTCCCCAAGATGCAGCTGTTCATTCTGTGCGGTGAGTTGTGGTACCAGCGGGTCTGTGGTTTTGCTGTCAGAGGTCACTGACTCTCGAATCTCACCGGCCATGCCCGCTCATGGCGCCCAGTAATGCGACTCAGTGAGCCCATTTGCTTCACCGTCATCTTCCCCTTTGTCAACGAACAGCTGCACGAGGTTCTGCCGCACGTGCCAAAGTCACAGATTGGCTACTATGCCGGCGTGGCCGAATCGATGTTTGCCGTAGTCCAAGTCTGCACCGTCTTTCTGTGGGGCCGACTCAGCGATTCCGTCGGGCGGAAGCCTATTCTGCTGACGGGGATGTTGGGTACATTCGTTTCCATCAATGCATTTGGCCTGGCAAGGAGCTTCCCTGCCATGATTGCCGCACGGTGCATCAGCGGTCTCTTCAATGCCAATGTCAGCGTCCTCAAGTCCATGCTGGGCGAAATCACAGACTCGACGAACAGCGCCCGGGCGTTCTCGCTGCTTCCGATGATGTATGCCGTGGGCACCATCGTCGGTCCCTGGCTGGGAGGAACCTTGAGTCATCCTGCAGAGACATTTCCAGACGTCTTTGGCAACATCGATTTCTTCAAAAAATACCCTTTCTACCTGCCCTGCGGCATGGCCTCCCTCTACATCTTGTTTGCATGGCTTGTCGGCTTCTTCTTTCTCGACGAGACGCTTGCCTCCAAGGTTCGCCGCAATGAAGCCAAGAAGCTTCGGCGCGAGGCACAGGAACACGCCGAGCAGCAGCAGCAGCAGCAGCCAGAACAACCGAGCGTCGAGGCTGTACAGGAGAACGGCCAAGCTCAGCAAATTGAAGACGAGGAGGAAGCCAAAGCGAGCGCCCCTCCTCCCGTGCGAGCCCTTCTGACGAAGCAGGTCATTGGGGTTCTAAGTACGCAAATGCTGCTCAACCTTCAGAATATCAGCTTCACAAGTCTCCTGCCGCTCTTCTGCTTTGCCTCCCTACCGGACTTTGGACGAGCGGACATCGGCCACCTGCTAGCGACCAATGGTGTACTGGCGATCCTTACGCAGAGCGTCATCTTCCCGCTGGTGGTTAAGCGGTTTGGCGGACCCGTGGCTACCTACCGCCTTGCGCTCCTTCTGCAAGTCCCAGCATTCCTCGTCTTCCCCTTTGCGAAGCTCGCCAGCGACCACTTTGGCTATGAGGCGACCTGGGCGACCTTTGTCGTCGGCTTGGCCTTCAAGGCGCTGTCGGGCATGTCCATTGTATGCGCTACGATCCTCGTCGTTAATTCCGCGCCGTCGCGCAGCTCCCTAGGCGCACTCAATGGGCTCAGCCAGACGTTTGGCAGCCTCAGCAGAGCCATTGGGCCGACGATGGCCACGAGTCTCTTCGCGTTCAGTAACACCCACCGGGGATTCGGAAACTTGGTGTGGGCGGTGATGCTGTCGTTCTGTGGAGCCGCGTGGGTTTTGAGCTTGCGCATCTCTCCGGCCGTCAACAAGCCCATGTACCAGAAGTGAAGGCACGACTTGGTCTAGCTCGATCGGTGCCGTCAGGGCTTGGGGCTACAAGGACAGTGCAAGCTTCGAGCGGGCTGTACAGTCTCCTCCTGTTTTTTTTCTAGGCGGATCAACGCGATCCTTTGTAGTACCCTGTGTAATGTACCTATGCTTCCATGCGCTCCGATCCACTCCATTCTACGATAGCAGGCGGAGATCCAACACATGAAGCGTCATCAGCGTTTTTGTTCCTGCGGACGCGCATCACGTGATTCTGCGGGTATTTAGTCTGGACCGTCTGCTTCCGTTGGCTCTTGCTTCCGTACCTTCTATTACAACTCACTACAAGTGCAGCGCCTGGCTAACGCTTTTGGTATGGCGAAGCCCGCGTATTACTAGGATGCACAGTCACGGGTCGCACCAGCTCACACCGCGAAGACAAAGCAGCACAAGCACGGGCTACATCCAGTGGGGTCGCGCTGTCGTATCAAAGCCATAGTGGCCAAGACTGGACTCATTGCGGAGAGTGCACCGAAGAGTCACTTGCGGCACGTGCTAAGTAATTCAGCCTCCGCTTCGACCAGCGCATTCAGCCGCCTCTTGGCCCGTACTATGCTCTTCGTCAAGCTTATTGGCCCATAAGATAGCTAGTCGCAATGGCAGACGCTGCCCTTCATGGCAACGATCGTAATGGCGTCACGGTGCACCTGACAAGACCGCAAATCAAAACAAAGGGCTACTACGCTATCACTGCACCTCCATACGCTGCCCTCTCGGCCTCGGACTGTAGCCAATTTTCACAAGAATCGAGTGATAGCGGAAGGCAGCCTCACCAGTCAACTCTGACATCGACACCAGAGACGTCAGGAAACCCAAGCAGCGGGGCAGCGGGCGGCGACGTACTAATCTCAGCTCTCCCAAACGCGACCCGTACTCGCCGCCGACATACGCAGACCAACGAAGCGCTGGACTTCCACGGGCTGAGTGTAGGCGAAATGCATGCCGCTTGGCAGGGTATCCTGGCTCAAGGAGACTTTTACGAGGCAGGAAGCGGCTTCTTGGTCGATGTCATTGACAGGGCTACCAGGGATGGGTGGACCATCGACGACGCTACCGTGCAGAAAGTTCGGCTTGCCATGGACGATGTCGTTGAGATCAGGCCCGTGTCGGAGGGTATGAAACAGGGTCATGAGTGGTGGGTCAAGGAAAATGGTGCATCTGACAAGCTTTTCCCGTGCGGCTGCAAGAGCAAGGAGAATGATTTCACTCGGTGCTTCGCCTTTGCAGCCAACGAGTTCCTCAAAGCGGTAGAGCGGACGGTGGCGACGGAAGACTCATCAGCAGCGCTCTCGCAGACGGAAGCCCAGGTCACCTCGGCTCCCTTGTGGAAGAGGGCTTGTGCAGAGACGCGCTTCCTTCTTCGAGAGGACAGGCAAGTGTCCATCCGGCCCGACCTCTACGAGATGCCAAAGGCGCCGACGGTCGTCACACCGGCCTTCGGTCAGCCCAAGCCGGATGTGGTCGTCGTGGCCAAGCACGTATTTGACCGCGTGCACAATGGCGGCGGCACCCAAGCAGCCTCTACCTATCAGACGGCCGAGAATGCCTCGACAGCACAGTCCGAGTTGCAGCAAGGATCCGAGGCCCTTGCACCCTCAACCACCGAAAAGTCGAGCCATAAGCTGTTCTGTGACGAAGTCGTCGTTCTTGAGGCCGATTCCTCGATGGCACCCAACGGTTACAACCATGCCGCATCGAGCTGCATGCTCAAGACTTCTATCATCAAGGCATTCACGCTATCGAATGGAGACATGTGGTTTGCCATGTGAGTTGAGTGCGATAGTGCAGCCGACCTGGCTTTCGAGCTGTGACTTCTGTGCCATGTACTCACTATCTTCCTTTGCGCTGTTGCCTCCCCCACTTAGTCTGACCGGCTCACTTCTCTATTTTGGATGGATCAATGGGGGCATCACTGTACAGCACGGACCCGTCGATGCGACCATGGACCCCAACCTATTCCTGCGGGCGATTCTGATGCTCGCGAGTAAAGGGCTGACACTGACGTTCTCAGAGCCCAAGGTTGCCGCCGACATCAGCGACAGCGCATCCGGCCAGCTCCACGCTCTGTCCCTGACTCCAGACGGGGTCACAGATGCCGCAAAGAGTGCACGCGCGGCCTTGCGTGCTGATATCATCTCACTGGCTCGGCCGCTTCGTCTTCGAATGCGCCCACTCCTGAAGAAAGGCGCACTGATTCCGTTTCGACGCGTCGACACGACCTCGGTGGTATCATTGAGTAGTGCCGAAGAATGGGCTGTCATCGAGCTGCAGGAGGACGTAACATCAGAGAGCATCCGGTGCTCGGGTGGTTCACGAGGACTCCAACATCGGCCTGTCGGCAAACACACCGACGTCTACCTCGTCGAAGCTCGCCTCATCACCCGCGACGGACAGACGGCCTGGGGTGTTCACGCGCTGAAGACGAGTAGCTGTCGCGACAGGCACAAGGGCCGCGAGATTCGTACTTTTCTCCGACTGCGTAAGCTGATCGGCGCCAACAAGTCCCTTCTACAGAGGCTGCCCGACGTGCTGGCTTTCGGGCGCTTTGCACTTAGCGAGACCGACCCCGTCACAAGCCTCCTGCGCGATGCGAAGTGATCTCTCCACCGGCGGCAGCAGCAGCCTGACGCAAGCGACGAGGCGATCAATCCTGCGCAGCAAGTGACGTCCGAGGCTTTGTACGCTATTCGTACCCCGTACTTGACATTGTACCGGGACGAAACATTTGAGCTGCAGAGCCTCGAGCCCCGCCACTTTCTGGCCGTCTTGTCCGATGCTGTGTGCATGTTGGCGCATTGCTGGTACAAGGCGCGCTTTGTGCATAGGGACATTTCCGAGTCGAATGTCGCGGCGAGGCTGTCCCGCCAGCAGCTGGAGCAGCGCGACAGCCAGGTCCACCAGGCGCTGCACCGCCGATCTGCCTTGCTCGGTTCTGCGGCCACCGGATCCTCTGTGCCCTGGTGGGAGCAATGGGCGCAAGACTCGTCTGAGGAGGCTCGCCTCTGCGTCATCCTGGATCCCGAGAATGCGACATTCTTTGGCGAGGACGAGGCTTGTGTACAAGACGAAAAGGAAGCCAACTGCAGTGGGACGCCGCTGTACCAGGCGCACCTGAACTTCTTCAGTCGGCAGAATTCTTACTTCAGGCTTCCGCACCACACGGCCGAAGACGTTGAGTCCCTCTTGCCCATCTACTTAGGCCTACTCACCGCCATCAAGCAGGACGAAAAGTACGGCAACGACGACGAGTTGAGGGGTTCCAAGGCCTTTGAAATCGCAGACGCCCAGAGTCTGGCGGCACTGCCTTCTGATGGATTCAAAGATGTGAGCATAACTTGGGACTCGCCACGCTGTAGGACCTGACAGTATTGGAACTGACTCCCACCGTCTACTTTGCCTTCTTTCAGCGGGTGTCCAAGCCAGACTTGCTTGACGCCAATCACTGGGCGACGGACCATCTCGTGGCATGGTGTGCGTTGCACCGTTCCTTCTTCAGGTCGCGTCAAGACTTCAACGAAAGCTATCGTGGTCCACGGCAGAACCTCCGAGAGGCCATGTTCGCCTCGCCGAATATCCAGGAGAAGCTCGACGTGCTGCCGCTCGGCGCAGCGAAGGAGATGACCGAGCTTGCGCTGCTTGCCTACAAGGTACACCAGGCGGAGAGCGGTGGACAGCCTTGACAGCAGGGCGAGGGAACTCCCGTGTCCCAAAGCCGCTGTCCCGCAGCACTGAGGTGGAGGGCCGGTATGCCAAATGTAGATATATTAAATCTCAGCACGTCCAGGGGCATCAAGCCTGGATGGGAGACGGCCTCTAGATGCTGCCACGCCACGTCACGCGCAAAAGTCAGTTGGGGTGTGCATCAGCGTGTGTATGTATCGCGTGTAGACCGCAAGAGTGTATGCGCAGACGTACGAGTGGGTGGGCGGTACGTCAAAACCCAGATGCGCGGACAAAGGCCCTACGATGCATCCGCTCGACGATCGTCGGAGGAAGTGTCACCGGCAAGGCCCTTGCGGTGACGCCGAATTCCGCAGGCGTGCTGGGACTGGGATCATGGCTAACGTCGTTTGCACAGCAGCGGCGACATGAACATATCCGTCTGCGAGGCATGAATAGGGGACGCATGTATGTGTCGGTGTGGAAGCGCCGCCGAGCCATGAGCTGAGGTTGCACTGCGCCAAGGTCTGCAACTGAGTCGAGCATCGGAAGCACGCAGTTGATACGAAGTCGGAATGAAGCAGCCAAGAAGATGAATCACCACGCCAAGCCCAGTTACGGTTTTCCTGCGGTGCAGCTGCAGCAACGTGCGTATGCGTGTGTGTGTGCTTTAGACGCACGCGCGCGCGGGTGTTGGCCTGCCTCGTCCGGGACTTTCAACAACGGCCGTCGTGCGCACCCAGCACGACGTCTTATCGTCGGCATTCGGCACACGAGGTTCTCCGAGGTTGGTGGATACATGCAATCACCTTTGGTGATGCTGCCCGGGCGTGCTTGTGAGGGGCCTATGCATTCCCCGCAGTTGATAGGTGAAGCTCCCTCCTCTCCTGGCCTGCTTCACATCTTGGGGCCGGATCCGCCTCGCTGCCCGCGTCGCAGGCATCCCGACGGTTCACGACTCAAAGCCACCGGGCGGAGGCCTGTGTTCCTGCGCGGCCGTCGTGTTAAGGTCAGTTCCTGATCCAGTGCTGACCTGAGGCTCACCCGGCGGGTGACGCGCAACGCGTTGGAGACTGGCCTGTCGCCCTCATGCAAGACCGCAACTTGCCGGGTCTGCGAAGTCCAAGCGACATCTAGGCTCTGACGCAGCCGGGGGCGGGAGGGTTTGAGGCTGGGGCGGATCTCCAGTGTGTATGGTACCAGTGACACGCGAAACGCCATGACAGCCGTGCCGCGGAGCTCGAGGTCCGCCCTGCCCTGCCTGTCAGCCGCACGCAGCATCACGAGACGAGACGACGGACAGCAAAGAGGGCGACGGCGGCGACGACGCCAAGCAACACTACGACGCGCGCGCGCCACTCGACCGACGCTTGGGAAGGCTCAGACTGCTGGGGTGCCCGTGTGCAGCCCGCCCGTTGCATGGAAGCGGAGGTGGGCAGACGGAAGTGGGGTACAGGGCGCAGTGCAGCGCAGTGCAGCCATGCATGGGCCGGTTTTTTTGGCGGCCAACGTCGACTCGACTCTGAGTGCCGTGCCAATGTCTCGTCGATGTCCATCAATCGTCTTCGTTGACGCAGACGACGACGACAAAGGACGGAACTCCACTGACTGCTCGCAAAGGCAGCCCGTTTCCATGGCGCTGGACGTCTCCGGCACTGGCACACGCACCAGACGAGAATCGCTGTCATCGTCCAGCCGTCACTCTGGAGCCCGATAGCGATTACCCTCGCCCGCGCCAACCCGCCTGCCCAGCCCAGGGTGGAAGGCGTGCTCGTGCTTCCGGTGCCACCATGGGAAGAGGCCGCGACACGACATGGCGGGCCAGTCTGTCATGCCACGAGCACGCACACAATCATCCGCGACGACGACGAACATCCGCACACCCATCATACGCCGCCCTCCCGCCCGCCCGCCCCCCCGCCCGGCCCGGCGTCAGAGGGCCATCACACACCTTGGCCCGCCCCCGCCCCCGCCCACGACTGTCCTCGCCAACGTTTGCCCCTTCCACCCACTTACCACCATGAACTGAAATGCTTGAGTGCTTCCGCGCCTACGCCGCGAAACTGCCCCTTTGCCGCTGATTGTTGTCTTGCTTTCCGCTCTGTTTGCGCACCAGTAGCGAGCAGCCCGTGTCGTCCAGCCGTCTTCCGCACAGCAAATCCGGCAGGGCACAGGCGCAGCAAGCGGAGCATGGCAATATAGATGGGCGGAGAGGAAAGCTTACCATGCCGCGAGACCACCAACGATACCCCCCGCCCGCTGGACCTTCGTATAAGCGTATAAGCACTTCACTTTCCTGTCCGGGTAGCTTTCTCCGCCTTTCCTACCTTTCTGTTCGTTTCTCTTCCCTCCTCCAGCCTTCCTGTCTTCGTCGCTGCGTCATACCTCCCTCCCCTCGCCAAAACCGTCCAAACTTGCAACGCTCGTACCCTGACCTCTTGGCTCAAGCACAGCAGCGGCCTTGGCATACAACCCACATCCCGCGACGCTCGGACCCTCGCGCTTGCACTCCAAGTTGCGCCCGAATTGCCCAGCCCCTGAACATCTAGGTCTGAGTTCACGAGCACAGCAGCCCACACGACCCTGTGCACAAACGCACACACGCACACGCACACCCGCAAACGTCAACCGCCACCCGCCACCCGCTACCCACCCGCCTATCCCCCTTCATTCCCCCCTTCGCGGCCAACTCCGCCCTGTGCCAATGACCAATATCACCGATACCCCTCCTACCTCACAGTCCGCCCCTTCTGTTCCTCCAACAGTCCAAGTATCGGCACCCACCCCTCTCGCATCACCCATGGAGAGCTCACGAGGGCGGTACGCGCCCGTCGCCGCACCACAGCATGCCCAGCATGACCCAGATGTCCTCGTCGACGAAACGAGCAGCGGGAGCAGTGGTCAGTCTGCTGCCTCTGCCCTTCTCTCTGCACCCTCCCAGCACAATAGCGCCTCTTCCTCCTCACAGCACATGCAACATCAATCCAACCAGTCGCATCGTGCTGGAACCGCACCGCCATCAGCAGCAGGGCCGGCCGCAGCCGTTGCCGCAGCAGGATCAGCACCGGTGCGGCCTCCGCGGCAAAGAAGGGGAGCGGCGGGCGGCTCCTTTGCCAATCATCCTCCTCCTGTCAATTCCAACCCTCGTTGGGCAGCAGACTCAGTGCGGCATTCGTATATGAGCGCAGAAAGCACATTACCGGACACGGCTCAGGTGTCCTACAAATTTGTACCGTCAGATCAAGATTTACTCTACGACAAATCCCACCCTGAGCCAGACGATTACCTCCACGATCCCGAAATCAAGAAGAATGGTGGCTCTGGCTTCAATCTCTTTTCACGGAGAGGTTGTGCCAATTTTTGTGTGCTCACTCTCCTTTTCCTCGGGATCATGATGCTCTTTGCTGGATATCCTATTCTATCCTACTTTCTCAAGAAGCGCGAGTCCGACAAGATGGGCTTCAACCTCGGCGGAACCAATGGTACCGGTCAGGTCCCCGTCTTCACCAGTCTCTTCAGCCTCGTGGACTCTGACACACCGACCGAGGCACAGACCTGGACGAACCCTGTCGACAATTCCAAGTATCACATCGTCTTTTCCGACGAGTTTGAGACGGAGGGTCGGACATTTTGGCCAGGAGACGATCCGTTTTGGGAGGCCGTCGATATTTGGTACGGAGTTACCGGTGATCTCGAATGGTACTCACCAGAGGCCGTCAACACGACGGGTGGCTACCTGCAAATCACCATGGAGCAGAAGATTACGCGTGAGTACATGGCGGCGCTTACGTCTTCGCCATTGAATGCTCTCGCTGACACTCCTCGAGGGTTTCGCTCTGGGATTCTGCCTCCTCTGCTCCGACAGATAATCTTTGGTTTCAGTCCGGAATGCTCCAGTCTTGGAACAAATTCTGCTTCCAGGGAGGCTACATCGAAAGTGAGCATGCAATGCAGTTCGATCACGCCGCGCATATCCGCATCGCTTGACTCACGCGTACTCTGCCCTTCGCCCCCCGCCCCCACCCCACTCCCGCGCTGCCATCGCAGTGGCCGCAATCTTGCCAGGAGACCCTGACACATCGGGCTGGTGGCCTGGTCTTTGGACAATGGGAAACCTCGGAAGACCAGGTTACCCAGGATCCACGGATGGCATGTGGCCTTACAGCTACGACGGCTGTGATACCGGCATCCTTCCTAACCAAACGTGGATCAACGGCACTGGTCCCGAGGAAGCCATCGACTCGAAAGCGGGCTTCGCCAAGGATGGACAATTGAGCACACTTCCAGGCATGCGGACACCATCGTGCACCTGCAGCAGTGCCAGTGGCGACCATCCCGGTCCGCACCCCGGTGTTGCCCGGTCATCGCCTGAGCTGGATATCCTCGAGGCTCAGACGACGGATGGGGTTGGATTTGGCAGTCAGTCGATGCAGACGGCTCCCTTTGATGCGCTGTATGCTTGGGGCAATTCCTCGGACGTGGCGACCATCTACGACTCGAGCGCCACCAAGTTCAACGAGTACACGGGTGGACCCTACCAGGAGGCCATCAGTGCGCTCACCGAGATTCCAAATGACGCTTACGAGCTCTCAGCGAACCCTCGCGCCGTCACCTATGGCGTGCAATATACGCCGGATTGGAACGGTGATGGCTCGGGGTCAGTCACCTGGTACATCGACGGCAAGGCCACGTGGACCGTCAACGGCGGCTCGATTGGGCCCAACACGGCCGCTGACATTGGGCAGCGACTGATCCCCGTGGAGCCCATGTCGATCATTATGAACTTGGGCATGTCCAACGGCTTCGAGACGATCCACTACGACACCCTGCAGTTCCCGGCGAAGTTCCGCATAGACTACGTCCGCGTCTACCAGCCCGACGGACAGGAGGACCGCATCAGCTGCGACCCTCCTGACCACCCCACGGCAGACTACATCAACAAGTTCTCGGAGCTGTACTGGAACCCGAATCTCACGGAATTCCCCCGTGACAAGTTCAACTGGCCAGCAAACACATTGACAGGTTGCTGAGCCTTGGCTTGTCTCTGTTTCATTGTACTTGCTTGTCCTCCACTCAGATGCCCACGACCACGTCGATCGAACACTTCCTGTCTTTTATCTTCCCGCTGTACTGCAATCTGGACGCTTCGATTTCCCCTCGTGTCGCTCAACGCGCACGCGCACACGCACTTACTCACGGACGCCATTGCACGCGATGACACGCTTCGTTGACGCTCATGCCTCCGCCCTGTAACGACTCTACTCGTCCATACCTTGCCCCCTGCCCCCCTGGTATCAGTGTACATAAGCCAAATTGGACCTGGCGCGTGTCGTGTCCCCTTCTTGGTGTTGTATCGTGCCTTTGCATTGTGTTGCATCGCATTAACTTTACATTAAGATTTAGTCTTCAGTACCGCAGTTCCGCATCGCACGCCACTTCTTCTCTGCCCTAAGATACCCCATTACCATTGCTGATCCCCGCAATCGTCCGTGCATCACTGGCAGCAGCGTCCTCTTGCCCACCGTCCTCCTCGAGGATCATGCAGAGGGCAAAGTCCTCGCAGAGCGTCTCCGGATCGTGGTCCCAGGTGTATTCGTACCCCTCCTCATCGCTGTCTGCCCCCTGACCGTCTTGACCATTGACATTGCCGTCACCATTGACGTTCACGTGGTGGTCATCGTCGCCAGCGGCGCCTCTCCTCCGCGGCTTGGGGTCGAGTCCCACTGCTGCGGGGTGCGTAAGCTGCCTCAATGGTTTAGCGCCCGAGTCGCCCGGGAGCGCCGGGAGGGTGAGAGCATCGACGTCTGCTTCCTCCTCGTCGTGCTTTCGGCGGGTGACCTCGTCCTCGTCCTCTAGGTCAAACTCGTCTTCGCGCTCCTCGTACTCGATGTTCTCCTCCAATTCCACGAAACCCGGCGCGTACGCAGACCAGTTTTCTGCATTCGGGGTGAACCACACATTGATGGGCCCCGAGACGGACACGGAGAGGAGGAGCGGGCGCGTAGGGTGCCACTCTGCGTCGACGAGTGGTTCCCTTGGGCCTTCGAGGATTTTGCACAGCGCGCCGTTTGGGCGGTCCCACACGTAGACGTTGTGCGCAGCCTTGTGCGCCGCACCGGCAAAGACGTACTCGCCATCTCCGCTAAAGCCAATGCCGAGCCACGGCGTGCGGTTCACCTGGTCCTGGAAGCGGTGTTGCACGTGCAGGCGGACATCTGGGCGGGCTTGACCTGGCAGCGAGGAGGCTTCAAACGCTAAGATACGAATGGAGCGGTCGTTGGAGTTGACCACGATGCTTCGTCCCGAGCGGTCCAGGGCGAGTTGCCGTATCGCGGAAGCGCCCCCAACGGGAGTGCGTCCGACCAGACGGCCGCCGTCCAGTACGGAAAAGACGAGGACTTCGCCCCGCGTGGTCCCGGCCAAAATAAAGGCTCCTGTCGGATGAAACTGAGCTACGGTCATGGGCGGCAGACTATCCGGCCTGCAAGGGTCAGGCGGGTATGGCTAATGAAGGTTAGACACAATAGGCCAAGGGAAGCCAGAGTCTCGATAAGGCACAGCGTCACTCACATTTGCGATTCTCCGCTGCCCTCGGCGCCCTCGCCCCGAAGTCGTGCCTGCTCTTCCTCGTATACGCCACCGAGGTCTATCCGCACCTCCTCGGTATGCCAATCGTACTCATTGAATCCATAAAGCTTCGATCCAGATGGGACCTGTCCTCCATTCTCGGCACCACTTTGCCGCCGCCGCCGCCGCTTTCGTCTCCTCAGATCGACTAGAATGACCTGCTGAGACTCCAAGGTCACGAGGAGGAGTTTACTGGAGGTGACGCGAATGATGCGCAGAGGAAGTCATCAGTTGCACGACCTCATCTCAACGAAGTCGCTTCTTTTGGCGCCCTGCGGCCACTCACCTGCATCCTGGTGCAAAGGCTACCTGTGCTACGGGGGCATCGAAGCGCATGGTCCGCACCGTGGCGGGTGAGGCGGGCTTGAGGTCCCAAATGACAACGTTCCAGTCTGTGCTCGCAGTCACGAGGAATCTAGCGGTGTAGCTCCATGCTAGATGTGTGACTGGTCCAACATGCCCCACAAACTCGCGCAGCAAACCCCCCGTCTCCAAGTCGTAGATGACAACCCAAGCATCGCGCCGTGCTGCAGCGATGTACTGCCCCGCAAAGAGGCCCCTTGGGTTGAACCTCGCGCAGAGACAGGGTGACTCGGCGGTAGGATCAATGACTTGGTGGACGGACTCGGGGATGGCCAAGGTCGCAAAGGGGTTCAAGTAGGATTGGTTCATCGTGATCGGCGGCGGCGGGTGCGAGGATGCACGCGTAGGTCAGGCGACTGACCAAGGCGGCTGGTCGGCGAGCCCCGATACTGGATGGAAGGAGATGCGAGAAAAGTGGGCCCCGAGCCAAGCTGTATTGTACGAACAAACAGGTTCGGCTGAAGCGTATATGCAGCGTGGAAGCATCTTCTACCGCTACTACTACTGCTGCACTCGCATTTCTAGCTCCGCTCTACGGCCGTTCCGAGGCGTCTGACCTTTACCTGGCCTGGCCTGAGCGCAGCGCGGACGCGGACGCGGGCCGCGGAAGTGCCGTATTGTACAGATGGCCCTGCGCATAGAGTGCCGCCTCAACATTTGACACTTGGGTAAGACTCCTCCCAACTGTTGGACCTTGGCTTGACTCTCAACGTCTCCCGTCTCATCTCGCACGACCACAACCAAAGCTTAAACACAGATTGCACACCACAACGTCACTTTGAAAACAGCCGCTGCCACTTCAACGTCCCCTCTCAATCGCAAAAACAGGGAGCACCCAGCTCATCACTCCGTGCCACCTGGTGCTACTCTTGGCGCACAACCACACACAGACACGCGCGCGCACATACACACACACAATGTTTGGTCGCGCCGCACACCTCCTCATCGATGCCGTCCTGGTATCAATGTGTCTTGCAGGCGTCAAGCGCAACACGGGACTCACACCTTCGCTTCGCCGCATCCCCAACAAGGACGCGCGCAACATCGTTCGGGTCTGGCTAGAGACGGGCGAGTGGGTGAGTTCAAGGCGGCGGACAAAGCTCCAGGGCACTTTGCCAATGGTACATGGCTGACAATGCAATTCTCCTTCACACCCCCAACAGCTCACGGATTTCCTCGTCGTCTTCCTCGGGCGCTCCTCCTTCTTTGAGCGGATTCGCTGAGCGGTACGGCCAACCACGCTGCCCTTTAGTAACGTCGCACGACCCTGAATTCATGCTTCAAGCGCTCAATTAAGTTGTCTCTCGAAATCGGAGGAGACCAGGCGCCGAGTCTCTTACCGCCAGTAGCAAAGGTCCACGCCTGCTGCCTCTGACCGCCCTCTGGTCTTTGGGCAGCTTACACACTATTCCCCGCACCCTAGCACACACCCTTTTCTCCACTCACATCGACCCGCAATCCCCATCACAACCCCCACCGATCGGTGCTCTGCCTTCACCCGAATAGGCACTCATCGATCTGTTGTATATGCATATTGTACATTAGTCCCTCGCCCAATGACATGACATATCCTCAAGTCTCGTTTTACCCTCTGGCTCGCCATCATCTTCTCGTCGCGCAGAGGGAGCCCCGCACCGCAACTTGTCTGGACAGGTGAACGCACAGCGCACCCGCCAAGAGACAAGTCCCGGCATAAGAGAATGCTCTCCACCAATGGAAGCTGTCCGATTCGTTGTTCAAGTGTTTATCTACGGTACCGTCAGCACCGAGGGCGTCCTCGGCTACACGCTCGCTTCCGGTGCCCAGGATCGCCCCCGAAATGGGCAAGCCCAGCAGTCCGCCCAGGCTCATGCAGGCGTAGGTCATCCCCAGGCGCGTCCCAACGGATTGTATCGAGCCCAGCGGGGCCGTGCAGGGCGCTAGGAGGGCGGCGAATGCGCCCGAGGAGAAGCCGTAGAGAATTGTAAAGGCGAGCATGGCGCCCAGATTCGTACAGAGTGGGAAGAGGAAGACGAGAATCGCAGCGGCGTAGAGGTTGGGCACGAGCGCATTCAGCGCGCCGTACCGGTCTGCTAGGAGACCGGGGATGGTCCGCCCCAGGAAGGAAGCGCCATTCAGGATCGAGAGGTAGTACTCGGCGAGTGGGAGATCATGCACCTTGGCAAAGGTCGTGAGGTAATTGAAAGGCGTGAACAATCCAAAGAGGCAGAGAGTGCTTCCCAGTGTGAAGAGCGCGTAGGCACGACTCTGGAACGCACTGACATCGATGAGACGAACCCGCCGCCAGCCGCGGTTGGCGAGGTGCAGTGCAGGCGGTAGGCGGGTATTCATGACGAGCCAGGCGGGTACAAAGCATGCTAGCATCATGAAGCCGAGCTGTTGCGTCGAGGAAAGGAGGTGAGGCATCATAGTCAGTCAAGTGCATAGCTCCCCGCCCCACACGCGGAAGGAAGACCAAGACCCACCACGCGCATCGTCCAGCCGAAGCCCACCCTGGGCAAGAGGTGCTTGCACAGGAGGGGAAAGATGAAGCCACCCACGCTACTACCCGAGGAGATGACCCCAAAGGCCAGTCCGCGACGCGCATGGAACCAGTGGGCAGGCACGGAGATTCCCATGGAGAAGACGATGCCGAAGCCTAGGCCGGAGGATAGGCCCTGAGATAGTATGAGTTGCCAGTAAGTGCTCGAGAAGGAGACCATGATTTGCGATAACACGAGCAAGAGCATACCGAAGCCCATTGTCGGCTTGAAGAAGCCCGCGTCGAAGAGGCGCCCTACGAAGAGGCCCGGAAACATCAGCAGGCAGTACTGCATCGACGAGATCCACGCAATCTGCGCGGGCGAGTAGCCGGGTAGGAGCGTGGAGCGATAGTACTCTGCTAGCACGCCAAAGGCCGTCACGAACCCCCAGGTGAACATGTTGCATATAAAGGACCCGGCAACGACTAGCCAGGCTCGCAGCGTCCCGTCAGGATAGGAGACTTCGACTGCGGGCGGAGTGGCCGGGTCGCTGGGTATCTGCGGCGGGTCACCATCCTGCTGGCTGGGGGCGGTGTTACTCTTGTCTGCATCGCTCGGTCGTCTTTCTTCGTCCACTGGGGGCACTGTTTGGCCGTCATTCTCCGAAGTACTGTTCGCGTGCGAGTTGCTGGGTGCGGATTCGGGAGCTGGCATTGCGTGGTTGCTCCAAGAGTGCTGTGGATGAATGACAGACTCAAGGCGGGTAGCACGACCGCCTTGCTATATATGCCATTATCTGAAGGTGCACCTCCCGGCTATAATAGGATCACCCTGGCCCACTTTTCCCAGCTGAGCCGCAATTCGGAGCATCTTTCGGCGGCGGAAGTGCGGCATGGGTGGGAATCCGCAAGGCGCCTTATCGCCGGGTTGCGATGCAATTTCCGCATCTTATTGAGTTCAGACACGAGCTTGTACGCGACTAGAAGGGGTCGGCTTGGCGTCAAGGAAATGCAATTGATCACATCAATACAAATGATCTACCGGTCCGCCGACTGAGGCGGACATGAGTCGACATGGAAGCTCAAATCTTGCCCCTCAGTGAGAAGAAGGACTTTAGCGCGCACTGCCTTGCTGCATGGATACACATTGTGCCCGCAAAGACGCAGGCCGCAGAGTATCCAAAGGTGCCCCACCAGTCGTAGTTTGGGGCATCGCCAAGGATGGCACCCGAGATGGGCGTCCCAAATAGACCGCCGATGCTCATCACGGCAAACATCATGCCCAGGCGCGTGCCGACGGTATCGGTGCTTCCTAGCTGGGATACACAGGCGGGAAGCAGCGAGACGTAGCACCCGCTCGTGAAGCCAAAGATGATGGAAAATGCCATCATCCCTCCGAGGTTGGTGCATAGCGGGAAGATGATAATGAGGAGGCCGCATACATAGAGGTGCGGAATGACCGTGTTCATGCGCCCGAAGCGGTCGGCCAACGCTCCGGGTATTGTCCGTCCAAAGAGGGATGCTGCGTTGAGAATCGAAAGGTAGTATCCCGATACAGGGATATCGTACGCATCGGTGAAGATGTCTATGTACGTAAAGGGCGTGTAGAGGCCAAAGAGGACGAGGGTTGCGCCAATGACGAAGAGAGTATATGCGGGGTTCTTGAAGGCCTCTGGGGTGATCAACTTGACCTTTTTCCAGCCGCCATTCTCGAGATGAATAGAGGGCGGCAGCCGTGTGTCCATGGCAAACCAGGCAATGGCCAAGCAAACAAGTGCCATGAATCCGATCTGCAAGAGCGGGAGAGGCGGAGTAGCGCTGGTGAGCATGTTGTCGCTTGAAAGTCACGTCTGGCCGGAGCAAACTCACAATCCTCATCGTCCATGGAAAACCAATCGAGGGGATGAGTTTCTTGCACATGATCGGAAAGATGACTCCTCCAATGCTGCTACCAGCAGCCACGAATCCAAAGGCGAGACCGCGCTTCTGGTGAAACCAGTGTGCCGGGACTGACACTGCAAGAGAAAAGATGATGCCAAAGCCAATGCCAGAGCCAACGCCCTGGGAAAGGATGAGCTGCCAGTATTCCGTCGATAGCGAGACCATCATCTGGCAGAAGACGAAGAGGATCATGCCGAACCCGATGACGGGTTTGAAGAGGCCAGCGTCAAAGAGCCTGCCGGTGAAAAGCCCCATGAGGAAGATGAGGCAGTATTGGAGCGACGAGATCCACGCCACATCCGATGCCGTGTAGTTGGATAGATTGGTGGCCAGATAGTAGTTCTCAAGCACTCCAAAGGCATTGATGAAGCCCCAGGTGAAGAGGGTGCAGAAGAAGGAGCCCACCACCACCAGCCATGCACGGGTCCCACCCTCGGGAAAGGTGAGGGTGCCTGCCTCTTTTTGTTCCGCCGTAAGCACTTGAGTGACGGGCTCTCCGCCAACCAAACCGTCGGCTCCGCCATTGTCATTGTGGGCGGAGTGGTGGCGGGGCGACGCAGCACCACTGCCCTTTTCTTCGTCGCTCTGCGAGACGCCCTGCGCGGCTTCGAGACGGTCGGTATAGTGTCCTTCTTTGCTCATCGTCGGCGAGGAAGGCGCTTGAGCGACGATGGAGGACGCGGCTGGACCGTGCTCGGTGTAATTGTCCGCGGGCATGCTTGGAGAGGGCAGCAACTATTGCTGTGGGTGGCACCCAAGCGATCAAAGAGACGATGGTGTCGTCAATCGACGGCGAGTGGAGCTTTCAAAGCTCTCAGCGACGAGGAGAGATGAGGCGGAGGAAATGAATTGGAGGTCAAAGGGGTGAAGGAAGGGAAGGAAAAGCCAACACCCTCGAATGCATTTGCGTTCATGCGCCCGATGCCTGACGAACCTAAGTCGCTTGAAGTTTACCGGCAGCCCTGACTCGGAGTTGCAGCTGAAAAAGTCGGGAACGGCACAGTCAAATTCGCCTCTTCATCCCGTTCTTGCATGGCGCACCGGGAACGAAACATCCAGGCGTGGGCGCATGCAGCCAATCTGCCTATGCAGCCTTCCTCCGCCTTTTCTTGCTCTCAGATAATAAAAACAAAGCTGGTGAAACGTGAGCGTGAGAAGCACTTCCTGACTCTCGCGTCCGAATCGACCGAAAACATGTCCATTGGTAGCTCGAAGGCGGCCCAGGAGAGGAGAGAAAAGGCTGGACATTAGCCCGACTCGACTTGCAGTCGGGCCATTCGGCATCGCATCGCAGTTCCGCCCGCCAGAAGAACACCGTGACCCCGCATTGCTGCCCTCATCCGCCGTATCCGCCCCTCGGTCCGGCCGCCCGCGGCAGTCCGGGAGCCTGACCCTGCAGCCGCGGCAGCCAAGGCTTCTCTCAAAAGGGGGGTCTACCGCGAGGTGCAGTGCGGTGACTCGACGTACGTGTCTGCCCTTTAGCCGTCAACCAAAGCTGTCTCCGCGGCAGTCACGGAAGCGGCGTCTACGCCATTCACAATCCTGGGTGCAAGGTCATCAGATAGAATTTGGTCGATTGGCAAATCCACAACCTCGAGCTGGCTCGGCGCGTAGTTGTATAACCGCGAGAACCCCAAACGGCCAGCCTGAAGAAGTCGTCACTCCAATCGGACGTTGAACACGACTCATTGAGCTTACTTCTCAACCACCACTCAGTACGCCACTTTGCAATGTACCACCACTTACATACAAAACACCCTAACGCCTTCCGCATCATTCATTTGCGCCCGATTCTTTCATGTTTTCCCGCGTCTTCTCATGCGTCACACGGTCCTACGAGGGAGGCTGGGCGCGTTTCGGAGCCGAAATGGCCAGGACTGGACAGCGAGGCGGTGTGCCGGGAAGCGCGGCAAACACACGGCGGGCGCATGGGCCACCCGCGGGGCTTTGAGAGGGGCACGAAGCGTCACGCGAAGGGGCTCCAGTCGGTACCTCGGACCCACAAAGGACATTCATTGAGACTGACCTCCCGTCTATATAGTAGTAAACCGCTTGCCTAACTCCATCTGGTGCCGACCCCATCTTTCACCTCATCATGACCACTTATTTTGACACTGTCCGAAAGGTGCGTTGCGAATCTTTGCCAGCGTGCGACTTCGGTGACGCGCTGAAATGCTCACATGCGAAACCCATGTCTGCAAATCTTTTAGTCCTACGCCGACGTCATCATCAACGAAGATGGCGTGGACACTTCTCAGTTCCTAGAGGCCACAGAGGGTGTCATCAAGCTCTTTGACCTGCTCGGCAATGCAGCTTTCGTCATTGTCCAGAATGACATGAGCGGCAATGTCAAGGTGAGTCTGCGCAATCAGAGAAAGAACGCTCGCGCCATTTGGTAAGTCGTATACCCACTCAGCAAGACTCTGACCTCACTCCACCTCATGCACCTCTACAGAAAATCAAGGACCGCCTTCTCGCTGCGCCAGCTCAGTCGCATACACTCGAGCTCCTCGTGCAAAATGAGGGTGCTCCGGGAGACAAGAAGCGCACTGCAACCGAGGGTCTCATGTGGCTGCTCCGAGGTCTCGACTTCACAGCCCAGGCCCTGCGCCGTTCGCTGGGAAACAAGTCCGAGGAGCTTACGGAAAGCTTCAAGAAGGCATACGACGGAAGCCTGAAGCAATATCACAACTTTGTTGTCAAGGGCACCTTTTCGGTGAGTTCATCCAGGGCAGATGGGGACTCTATGCGCTCGGACGGCAAAGCTGACCAGTGCGCAATGTCTGGTATCGGCCTGCTGACCGCTTCTCCCAACCCATCTTCCTCAGCTTGCCATGAAGGCATGCCCCTACAGGACGGACTTCTACGCCAAGCTCGGATCCCCGCCAGAGAAGGTCGATGAAGAGCTGGAGAAGTGGCTGAGCGCCTTGGAGAAGATCGTTAAGCGCATGCAGGACCTCTACAAGTGAGTACACCTATCTCCTACGCTCATTCAGGTCATGCGCAAAGAATGCAGACACTGACATCTTGCCAATCTTCGTCTCGCCTCGCAGGGAGAAGGACCTTGCTAAGGGCTTCTAAGCACACACGGAAATCCGCCGTCTCCTTGCCGCTTTCCGCTCATATGAACGCCCTGGTACCTGCGTTGAAGAATACGGTGTCCTGGCGATGCCGACCTCCCGTCTTTCTGTGGCTACATGCGCCAGACGCAACTCCAATTCCCCATAGCATTACGCAGCTTGAAGCTTTGTAGTGCAAAGTCCCTCTTTTCTCCAACTCTACCACTGGAAGCGTTACTGTCATACCTTTTGAACAGAAATCAGCTGCAAGCATCGAGGTCCTCCGTCTACGGAGGTGAGCGTGACGAGTGAGCGAGCCGACGTGCGCGAAGATTGGCGCCGGGGAGGCTCTTGTGTCGTATCGTCTCGAGAGGAGACGAGGCTAGGAGTCGGCGCCGACTCAAGCTAAGGATTGAGTGACGATGATGCTGGCGCTCGCTCCGTACCTGAGTCGGAAACCTCCTGTGAGTGCTGGTAAGGACACTAGGGCCACCCTTTTGCCATACACGTTGAGTAGCAGGCAGTACTGCGCCATCCATCATCCTCTTCAGAGCGGAGTGCGCCTTTCCAAGGACGGCAAGTGTCGCCATCACTTCTTCCTCCGCATCCCAAAGCCGCGCTAAGACTGATTAATCTGGGTCCCACCACGTCTCAGCTACGGAAGGACAATCGGTGCATGCTTCGATCTTTGCATTAGATGACGAGTCTTGTGCGGCAATGTAGCATAAGGCAGGGCGACGGAGCAAGAGCGGACTGAGATCAGGGCGAGAGGCAGGCGAGACAGAGTGAGATGGAGGGAAGGAAGTACAACGGCGCTGTGTACAAGCAGAACTTGAGGACGGGTCACTGGGCGTTCAAACGGGGTGGGAATCCCGCTGGAGTAGACGTGCACTCGGTGCTTCCTCGGCGATATGCAAGGCTGAGGCGGACATTGCACGTTACCAGTTCTCATCCTCGGGAGCAGGGGCGGGGTATCGGTCGTCGGGGGGAAGTTGGTACTGCAGCGCGATGGAGGCAATGTTCGATCATCAGAGATATGCCGTGATGCTTGCAGAAGCATTTTAAGAAGCGAGACTCACCAGATTATTCGACTCAATGTACTTGATGACTGAGTTGGGCAAGAGGTACTTGATCGACTGACCTCTTCGCACAAAGAGTCTCACTTTGGAACTGTGAGTGGGGGGGTGAAGTAAGAAAAAGGCCGGCGAGTGTGTGAGAGGACGGTGCGTCGCTGCTAACACATACTGCGATGCTCCATCCCGCTACTCACCTGCTGATGTCGTTGTAAATAGTCTGCTTGACGATCTTGAGATTCCGCCGGTATTTCCAAAGCGTGTCGTGGGACAAGAGGAAAGACCAGACGTCGGCGCCTGTCCGCTCCACGATCATGCAGCCATACTGGCCGAGGATGTGGTGCAGCTGATTGGGCAAGATCATCGGTACGAGCAGTCAGCAATTAGTGAGCCGGTTGCGATACTTTTCGAGGTGCCCATGGACCACTTACATCTGCATCTGCCCACACGCCTGGTTCACCCATGGATTGAATGAGATCCCCTCCAGCAAGGAGCATGACTTTGACTCTGCGCCGCCTTCCATCACTGAGCAAGACGCCTCCTTCTGGTTGGGGAGGGCCACCGTCGGCAGACTGAGTGATAGGGCCATTGATCTCGTCATTGAAGTGGTCCAGCACGACGGCCGTTCTCTGGTATTCGTCTTGCAGAGACTCCCAGGCGTCGACCATGAGCCACGTGCTAGTCTTTTCTACGGCCAGCTCGCACATGCGAACACGGTGCTTGGCGGGCGCAAGACCTGCCTTGCGGTAATGGTCAGAGACCGGCGAGTAATAGCCTGCGAGGAGCTCATACTTTCCCGATTCGATGACCTGGTCCTTGGCCATCTCAAAGATTCGGAGATGCAGGTAAGTTGGAGGCGAAAATGATCCACAGGCCACGATGACGAGCGGGATCTTGGACTCGTCTCGCATCCGGAGGGGTAGCCTGTGACGAGGAAAGTTGTAGTCCGCCTGCAGGGGTGGGGGTTTCGTGAAAGGGCGCTACCAGGGTCAGCATCGCGCATACACTTGGAGCGCCAGCCATGTGGGCAACGAAGCTCGAACCCACGCCTCACCTTTCGCTGGCTTTGGACAGGCACAATCTCGTCCACGCTATTTCTGCTGCTAATGACGAATCCCTGACCGTCCCCATCAACCTCTTGATCCGGTTCGTGCTGGCTCTCCATCTCCGACGAGTTCAGGTCGTTGGTCAACTGGGTATGAAGAGGCCGGCCTTCCTTGTACTGGATGGGCGACGACGACGTTGTGCTGGCTGTCGTCTGCGCCTCGGGAACGGTTCGCTTGGCGTCAAGGTTCCAGGAGGGTACGTCCCGGTCCGTGGCTGGTTGCCTCGACTGAGATCTCGTAGCATTGGTCCGATGAGGGCTCGATGTCCTCTCTGCGGTGGGAGCCCCATCTATCCGAGGTCCGGCAGATGTACCGTTGGAGGAGGACCGGTGATGGTCTGCCAGAGCCGCACCTGCTTCATCAAGCTTGTCGGAGCCGCCCACAGCAGTGCCAGTGAAAGGAGGGCTGTCCAGGTGATATGATTCGACGCTGAGGGCGGCGAATTTGAGCGAGGGACCGTTGGGACCTGATTGCGAGTCGGTCATCCTGATTGCAGGTTGGCCAGGGGGCAGGGCCGAGGCAGGGTCTTGACTCGCGGATGAGGACGATGAAGCGGGCGGGGAAGTGGCAGTAGGAGAATTTTCCTGGCGGGGCGAGGTGGGAAGGGAATACGGGGTAAGGGCGGGAACAAGTCGGGCAAAGATGAGTATCTTATCGGTGCGACATTGGGGGCTTGCCGTGTGGCTTTTGAGACAGCATTTTTAGGTAGCGAAAAAGGATGCAAGCTTGCCGTCCACAGCTGGAGTGACCTTCCGCAGGATCACGTTTCAAAAAGGCCGCTCAATCCGAGCGGAAGCGTGACCTCGAGATTGCGTCCCATCCATCCGCTCCTCATCCCCATGACTGGGCCCCGGCTCGCTGAGAGCAATAATGAGATCGGAAGCAAAAGGGTTTGCCTGGCCCGCTGCTCTGGAATTGTACCTTTCAAATCCCGCAAGCGTACCACAAGCGTTCGTGCGGGGGCGGCACGGGCCAGGCTTTCCGTCCTTGGAAGGAGCGATGCCATGTGAGGTGGGTGTGATTGGCATTTGCGTGACGCGGTCACGCGGCCATGGCCTCGGAGCAAGGCGGGCAGAAAGTGGGGCCCGAGCCGAGGGCCCCACAAGCCTCGGATGTCTCTGTCCACTAGCTTCTAACTTTGGCGTGGGCTGTGCGGCAACAAGCTCCATCATTAAGCTTGGAGCACATGAGACTCACCATGACCGATGATGTCGTCGCAAGAGAGAGGTTCGTCGAGGCGGTGATTGAAGAGCCTATCGAGAGCAAAGGGACTTAACGCCGTCTCCATTGATTGACCTCAACCCCGGACGGATTCAAGGCACGGCTCGCGCTCGCGCTCGCCCCCGCCCGCCGTCTGTCGTCATCGTCGCCCTCGTCGCCGTCATCGTCGCCCTCGTCGCCGTCGTCGTTGCCCTGCCAGACGCCGTCGGCGACCTTGACCCACTCAGGTCGCTCGCTCACTTCGCTCCTCCTCTTCAACTCACGAGGCAGGCACGACTCACGACTCATGTCGACGACGCCGGACCCCGCATAGGGCACATGGGCATCACGCCGCCCTGCGCCTTCAATCCGGTGACCGGCGACTGGGGGGGCGGCTCCCGGCAGTGGCGGACAGAGGCGAGGCGACGCCTGCGAGTGCGAGTCACGCAGCTGCGCACACACTTTCGGCTCAGTCGCATGACAGCCGCGGCTCTAATCCCGGCGCTTGGTGGCTTCCGGCTCCGACTCAGTCGGTGTCGTCGCTCGTTCTGTGCACGTGATCTGTCGCGACCGGCGCGACTCGCCTCGACGCCCAGGCGCGTGTTTGGAGGCAACACGGCGTCGTGGCAAGTGACAATCACAGCGACGGCGGCGCACACGGGCAGCCTGGCCAGGCCCACAGTGGCAGGCCGCCTGGGCGCATTGCATCGCCTTCCTTCTCGGTTTGAGTTCAACACCCAACCGCGAGTCTGGGACGGAAGGCACGAGGCGGGGAGGAGGGCGCACACAGACACACACACAGACACAGACCAGACACACATGAATCGTTGGCCACGGAGTAAGCACAGTGAGTAAGTAACGATTGCAATTGCAACTCATCAACGTCCGCTTTGCTCTCGCACCATCAATAAGCCCTCCAAGGAGGAGTCGCCCTCGGACCCTGATCGTCCTCCCCGCAACAACGGTACCACCTCACTTCAAGCTCGGAGCACAAGCTGCAAGCATCGACTTCCTCCAAGGGTGCCCTTTTCTTCGGGACATCCGATTACACACACACACGACCCTTGCCACCTTCGGACAGGTCAGGCCGTGTATCCTTAGCATCAGAATTGACAGCATCTTCCCATCAGCCCCGCAGAGCCCCAAGCCTGGCTCCTACTCACATTCCCTCCCGTCATCCTCATCACCACCTCACATCTTCATCCAAAAGCATACGCCCACATTGATACCATGGCCATCGCCACACGAAGCCGAGGTGCTCCTGCCGGACCCTCTGCTGCGACTGTCATGCCCATCACCCCTCTCAGACATTCTTCCTCACCTGACCTTCCCGACCTGCGCACACCGATTGCCAGCTCTTCTCTGCTTGAAGGCGACTCACCGCTGCCATCACCACCCAGCATCTCCAAACCCAACCAAATGCAAAAAGCCTCGAGACCATTCACCCTCGACGGCGACGTAGATCCGGCATCTCGACTAGGCTCTCGGCAAAAGGAGCCACGTCAGCTCAGCCCGACTCCTGCCCCTGGCGCCACACGCGCCAGGAGAAGCGATCCAGACGACTGGCAACAAAGTCCACGAAGACAAAACAGCCCGAGGTCCCTAGCCGAGGCCATGGGTGCACCAGCACCACCTGCCAGCTACGGCACGAATGGCATGGCGCGAACGCATCTGGAAACAAAGTTCGGAATGAAGCCTCTGGGAACCTCTCACAGGCCCAATGCCATTGGTAGCAACGGACGCTCCTTCAGCTACAATGCGCACCGGACGGCGAGGGAAGCTGGCTCTGAAAAAGAAATTCTCCCCTCGGGACGCTCCGTACAAGAGCTCTTGGCCGCCGGCGGTGACGGTGCCGTCGAGAATGTGCCACCACGTCTAGCCCCACGAAGCAGTGACGAGAGGAGAGAGTACTCGCGTCCGAGCTCTTCACAAGCTCGGAGAAGCAGGGAATCCACATTAGAGCGGCAGCTTCTGGACGCCGGAGAGCCGCGCCTGGGTCGGAAGCGAGCGTATCCTGAAGGCGCAGAACCGCTCCCAAGAAGGATCTCGAATGAAGGCGAAGTACCGGAACCTCATCACCATCATGCAGGGCCGAGTAGCCTCAACGGCAAATCTAGTAGCGGAAGCGACGGTACAAATCACGCTTCCTCGCCAGTTCCAGGCGACAGAACTGGATCTGGTGACAGCAAGCCTTTTTCTTACTCGACACCGGCCCTTGCTCCGGGCGCGCGGAGTATGCGGTCCAGCCAGCTCACAGGCGGAAGGAGCGTCGGAAGGACATTGAAGCGGTATGGGCCAGGCGAAGCTCGACCCAATCATGTCCGTCCTGCCAGGGTGCTTGTGACCCAAGGTGCCGACGAAAGTGACGGGGACGAGGAAGACGAAGAGGCGCCTGGAGTAGCAGTGGGCGATTCTGAGCCAAAACAAAAGGAGGCTCCAAGGACCGGGTCTTCTAACGAATCGGTCAAAGATCACCAAGCTGACTCAAATCACGACTCAGGTAGTGGATCCGGCCCTGGTCAGCAAGATTCCCCGATTACCTCGACAGATCGCATCCTCGACGGCATCTCCTCGCAAGCTACGAAAGGGTCATCGCCCGGTACTAGGCTCGGAAATGGCATATCTGCGTCCGAAAAGGATTACGCCCAAGGCTCTCAAGGGAACGGTCATGGTGAGCTTGGAGGTGAGCCTCTGCGCCACGATCATAGGCCGCGCAGTCGTGCTCCGTCCAGACAGCAGGTTGTGCGGGACATGAGGATCGAGCCGCTGCCCGAGATGCAATTGGGCGCCGACGACGATGACGACGTTGATGCTGAGGAGGAAGGTGGTGATCGCAGGGCAAGCGAGCACCCAGCACCGCCACCCAACCGCAAGGAAGCTTTCCCCTACAGCCGTCGGAACCTGGGGGCAGCAGATGCCATCCGCAACCGAGAGCATGCGGTTGGCTTCCGTACAGACCGTCCCGCGCCTGACAAGGAGAATGCCCCGCCTCGAAGCACTTCTCACAAGCCAGCCATCGAAGAAGTCCTCAATGCCAAGGTTCCACTGCCTGGAGCAAACGGCGTGGCTCGTCGTGTTCCGGGAGCCTTAGCAGAGAAGGACATGGCCAACGATGCCGTACGCGTACCTTCTGCACCGCCAGCGTCGCGTGCCCCGCCACCACAGCAACCAAGCTTGCATCCGAAGCCCTCGGATACGCCTGCACACGGTGTAGGTGGGCGTACTTTTGCAGAGCTCGAGCCAGAAATCGAGGCCGAAAAGCATAGGCTTCTCGAGCTCAACGGCTATGATCCGTACGTCCAGGCCGCGCTGGAAGAAGCTCAACGGCAGCGGTACAATGGCTGCAACTTTGGTGAACACCTAGTCGGGAAGCCCATTGCACATCGTAAAGAAACAAAGTTTCGAGGCGCAAGATACCTCAAAATCTCGAAAGCAGGCGAGGGTGGTTTCTCGACGGTCTTCCAGGTTCTGGGTCCAATTTCCATTCCGACGGCTCAGGGAGGCAACGAGCCGGTGCCGCCGGAGCTGCAAGCCCACTTTGCGATGAAACAAGTGAGCCTCAAGAAGTTGGAGCAGAGCTCACGAGACGAGCTGCTGCAAGAGGCTGAACTGCTCGAGAATCTGGCGGTCGCCAAGGACAGCGACAAGTATGTCCTGCGATACTTTGGACACAAGCATTCCGGCGACACATTGAAGATCTTGATGGAGCTTGGCGAGATGGACTTCAACACCCTCTTGCACACGCGCCAGCCGTTGCCCCGAGCTGCTCTGTCTGAATACTGGAAACAGATGCTCGAGTCGGTACAATTCGTACACAACGCGAAGCTGGTGCACACGGATCTGAAGCCGGCCAATTTCCTCATGGTCAAGGGCCGCATCAAGCTCATCGACTTTGGCATTGCGCAGAAGATTCCGTTGGGCACGATGCACATTTCGCGAGACGTCATCGTCGGCACTCCAAACTACATGGCACCAGAGGCCATTCAAAAAGCAAGACGCGGCAACCAGGGTGTCTACAAGGCAGGACGTCCCAGCGACGTCTGGTCACTAGGGTGTATCCTCTACCAAATGGTCTACGGCCGTCAGCCTTTTGCACACATTCCCGGCGACCGCAAGCTGGAAGTGATCACGGATCCCAAGCACGCAATTGCTTACCCGACGCGGCGATGCCTCGACGATGGTCGCGGAGACCCGGAGGCTTATGCTAACGCCGAAGAACTGGACGATGTTCTCCTCGATTGCCTTCGATCTGCGCTGATCTACGATGCGACGCGACGAGCAAAGATTCCGCAGCTGCTCGATCACCTCTTTGTGCGCGACGAGGTGACGGTGAGCAGGCAGAAGCTCAAGACGATTGTGCGGCGGCTGCAGACGCTGATCCAACATGGCGAGCTGACGGAAGAAAACGCCAACGAGATGTCAGATCGTCTGATGATGAATTTGCAGTTGGAGAATTTCCAGCCGTACGACCCCGAGGCAGAGGTGTAGACGAGTATCAATGCTGCCGTTCCGGATTCCTACCTCTTCACGTTACCCTCGCTCCCTTTGCGGTACTTCCCTTCGCCCTGCATGTCTCGCCCTCGCCTCGCTGTGTCATTCATCGCCTTCTCTGCATTATATACCAGTCTCAGTTTCAACAGTTCATGAATGCGGTTCTCTTGACACTTCTGCGGCATTTCTCGAGGGCTTGATCCTTGTCCCCTTTGTTGGATAGTCACACTCCCGTTCGTTTGATTCGACTTCGATTGTATGCATGTCCTTGTTGTCATCTCTCGTGTCACATTCTCTCAGAGTCCTGCATCCCAAGGAGAGGGCCTTGGCGGCCGAAGTCTGTCCCGTGGAACAACGTGACTCATTTCACCGTACCCTCTGTGGCATACAGTATAATTCTCGTGTGCTTGATATTGTGTTGCGAGGCAATTGAGGCATGTGGTGTCATGAACACAACATCGCGCACCTCCACCGCGACCAGAAGATGCCCGTCCGCTCAAGGGCTGACTTCACTGACTGGACTGACGCGCGCGCCTCTCTCTCTCTCTGGCTCGTGCCTTTGCGCCTCCCGTCGCGCTCCGAGAAGATCCCGCCCCGCCAGGGCTGGACGGCCTGGCTGGCCTGGCTGACCCGCGTCACGTCGCTGCTACTCGTCCGGATTCAGTCAAGACAAAACACCTCGAGACTAAGGGGCATCCAACACGTTATACGCTACCACCGCCCAGATCAGATACACAGCACCTTCCACGGCGAGACCAAATTCCGATTTCCACAGCGTCTCATTCCCCCTTTTCTCTCCTTCTTCGGCCCCTCCAACTTCCCGCCCCCCACGCCCCTTCCCACGCCCCTCAGAATGGCCGCGCCTGCACAGACCCAGACCCAAGAGAAGGTGCCCACGGAGGACATCATTGCCCGCAAGGTGAGCGTCGCTTAGGCGCGGGTGGCCGAAGAGGAATATGCTTCATATCCTGCCGCAAAGTCTGCACATGCCCAGGTTTGGACTGCCACCCCAAAGGCCATGTCGCTGCCGATCGTGGATGCATCTACTTGCTTGAGCCATGGAACTGACACAATGCCTGTACATCCCCCGGCAAATGCTTGCGCGTCCCCCGCAGACGGACTTGTGCATCTCCAATGCCATTGTCAAGACTGGTATCGGCTTCGGTACCGGTGTCGTACTGAGTGTTCTCCTCTTCAAGCGTGAGTGACAATGCCCGCGTGGACCTATGTGACCGAAGCCAGGACGCCGGAACGAAAGGGATCGCTGACATCTATCCTCATCTGTCTACACTCTTCATCCATTACCCTCTTAGGCCGGGCTTTCCCCGTCTGGCTCGGCACCGGCTGGGGTCTCGGCTCTGCTTACACGGACTGCGAGCGGTCGTTCAACCCGTACTCTGCCCCTGGCCTTCGCGTCGTCCCGCCTTCGTCTTCGGCCTCGTCCGCTCCCTCTACGGCGCTGGAGCGCCTCAGCCAGCGTGCGGGAGAGGCAGTCGACTCGGCCAAGAAGTACGCGCAGCCAAAGCTCCAAGAGGCAAAGGAGGAGGCGACTGCCAAGGGAAAGGAGGTCAAGGAGAGCGTGGAAAACAAGGTTCGACAGGTGTAAATTGAGGGGTGACGAGTGCCACGGAACACTGGACTGGACTGGAATGGCAACGGCATTTTCGCGGTCGGCCACGCCAGGTGTAGAGGAGAGAGTTGTCGTCAAGCGCAATGCAAGATTGTTCAATGCTGCCTGCACGGGTTTCATGATGGGATGTATGCCAGACACAAGTGACACTACAGACCCTCAAGGTGACCGAGCGTAGGTTGTGATCTCCCATCTCGACTGAAGCAGCGACTTCTTCATGGCTGGTCAACCCTTGCGTCCATTGTCACTGCTGGCTGTTGCGAGTGGAGGAAGACCGCTCAATTCGGGGCATGAGGCGTGCAAACCCTCATATGAGCGAGGATGTACGTACTTCCAACAGCGGTAGCAGAGTAAATTAGCATTCCTCTTTAGTCTCATTCATTATGTTCGGGCGCCTATCGCCGCTAGGGATGCGATGTATCATACCCTGTGTCAGGCCAGAAGAGCGCTTCTTCCGTACAGCGAGGGAGCAATGCAATATCAAAGCAATACTTACAATATAGCAGTGGAGAGTGAGGCGTCCCCGCCTTTTACACGTGACACGCGTCGCCGCCTCGATCCGGACCCTGTCTTGTACTTCCTTACTCGCCACGCTGCTCTAGCCTGACCGTTGCGTTCACTCCGTGTACCTCGAACCAACGTACCGCAACGCCCCTTCCGCATCCCTTCGTCGATCGCCTGAAACAAGTCCATGGCGAGATCGGGGTCCTGACCTCGGCCTCGCTGGTATCCGTGCATACATTCGCCTCCATCACGAGAAACACATCAATTCTTCTTCTTCCTCGCTTTTGCCCTCACTGCTCCACTCTTCCAAGGCAAGGCCAGGTGGCACTACGACTTCGCATCCGCACCCGCCACACGACCGACCGAGGACGCAAACCCCACCGAGTGAGCGCCCATGCACCGCGACTATAGCGACGACAGTGACGACGAGCCGCTTGCGGCGCAGCGGATACAGCAGCAGCAGCAGGCGAAGCCAGCAGGGAGCAAAGGAGAGGTCAAGTGTCAGCCGGCGAGTCGAAGAGAGGGGAAAGACGAGGCTGCTCGGGGAGAGGAGGGCGCAGAGGGTGCTAGTCACGCGGCGAATGGTCATTCTCGACAGCATGAGGAGCATGCAGAGGATGTACAGTCTGCGCAAGGGGGTGCGGCTGGAGAGGCTGCAACGTCCAGGGGACCTAACATGAATGTCAACTACAAGATCAAGTTCCAGAAGACGCGAGATCGGTATACCCGGGCGCAGGCTGTGAGTATCATCGCCGAAGGGACGCCCTCCACTGGTTACCACGGCCTTTGCTGACCTTGACCTTGCGCACTTTTGGGTTCCGCACTCCAGGAATCTTCCATCCTACTCAAGGGACTGAGGGACGCTCAGAACAAGGAAAAGAAGCTGGAAGAGGAAATCAATTACCTGCTCGATGCAATTGCAGCTCGGAGACCTGACCTAGCGCAGCTCCGCGAGTAGCTTCCAGCTTCCCTGGGTGCTCTCAGCTACTGTCGTCGCGGTTACAAGCATACACTACTTCGAACTTTCTGTAGGTCTACATCAAATATGTGGGCCGTCCGGAAGAAGGCCTCACACGGGGCGATAGCGGCCAAAGGAACGAAAGCAAAACAACTCTCTGTACAATACAATAAATGCTGGAATCGCATGCAGCGTGCAGTCCGCAAAGGTATCGAGCTGAACGAACCATGCTTGATTCACCTGGACACGTCTAGCATACATGCAGGATTAGTCTAGCTGTCTATTGAGTGGGTCACACATACACCACCGCAGGGTACATCTATCGTGACTGGACCGTCTAATTGCTGCTGCTAACCGGTCGTCCGCCAAGCATCGAGGGCTCTGCAGACCAACTCCTTGCCCGCACCCGTACCGCTTGCGTTGTCAAGGACCTGTACAGTATGCCAAAAGGTGTAGGCTCGGCGGAGACAGACGTAATGCGAGAAGGCTGCGAGAAGAATAAAGGTGTGGAAGCTGTGGGTGGGCGCTCAAGGCCGCGTCAGCTCCGCGTAGATCGGGTCCAGGGCAAGGCATGAATGGGGACTCACATCTGGTGCGAAGCGCCTAGGTAGTCGAACTTACCCGGCGCAAAGCGCTCAGGCACGCGCAAAGCATACAATAGGGCACCAGCGACGTACAGGGCGCCGCTGGCAACGAGGTAGTCGAGGCCCATGGTGAGGTTGAGGACTGCATGCCCGTACAAGTAGGAGCCGTGGGCCACAGGGACGACTGCGCTGAGGCCAAGAGTCAGAAAGATGGCGGTGCGCCATGGCCGGAAGGCAGGCGTTGCATATCTTGGAGCAATGACCGTTGCTGCGGCCGCTGAACCGAGGGTGGTGATGCAGACGGCATAAAAGATTTGCCAGTTGGTATGGCAGTAAAAGCCGTAGTGGAGTGCCGGCAGGAAGGAGCCCACAATCATGACGACGATGCCGAGATAATCGAGAGAGTTGAATCGCTTTGCCAGAGTGCGCGAGTGGCACGCGACTGTGTGAAATGACGAGGACAGTCCCAGGCAAATGACTCCGGCAACAAGAAAGCACCCAAAGCCGGCAGTGTCACGCCAGTCATTCCGAGCATAGTCGATGTAGGTGTATGCCGTCTCCGCCGAGGGGAGATGAAAGCCAGGGAGGTGCGTGCCCAAGTAGTCCGAGGGGTTCTCAGCTCGTGTCAAGATGGCAGGCAAGAAGAGGGAATGGTGAGACAGAGGCCGCAGCCAGGCGGGAAGCGTTCCAAAGTGGTGGACGAGGTGAAGGCCGAGAAAAGCGACGGCCAGGACTGCGCCCCAGAGATGCGTATGGATGTTTACTCTGCATCAGTGACAAGGAAAGACATCTGCTGTCAGGTTCAGCTCTTATCCAGCGCAGGTCTTGCCCCATTTCCCTGACTCACGTCTCATTATGAACGTAGCACCATATGCTCCTCCAGCATTTCCACACGCTGTCGTGTCGGAAGGTGGATGACGGCGCAGCAGGAGCGGGAGAGCTGCCGTCCTTTGCTTCTGACCTGCGCCAGCGCAGCACTGGGCCATTTGTATCAGCGACTACATCGGAAGCACTCTTGACTGTGGTATCCGAGCTAGAGCCATCGTGCTGCTCATCGCTGCCTTCGAGGCCGGGCCGGCGATAGCCGGTGACGATGAACGCGTTGTCTTTGCACCATGCTGGCAGCTCCTCGTGCGTGCAAAGGCGGTGGTTCCCATTGGCGGGGGACATGCTCGATGTGACGCTAAGAGCAGAGATCAGTTCTGAGTGGGCGCGATGTTACTTATCAAAGACCTTCTGACGGGAAGGAAGCGTATGTACCGGCAAGGGACCAGGTGGAGCCGGTAATGTAGGAGCGGCAGTCACGTGACGCACAGGGAAGGGAAGCCCGGTGGAGAGGATCAGCTCCACTGTTCCATGCTCCTTCCTTGCGAAGGCATCCAGACAACTTCCAACTCTGGCCCTGCCTGGCATTGCATGCTGGCTTCTCGGACTCGCAACCAGGCGGCTCTTGCAGCCCTCCCCCCGCCTCATACCCGCCCAATCGCAAGCTCATACGCCTTGATGGGGCACAGCAAAGCTCATCCGCTGCACCCTGCGAGCAATGCGGAACGATGAAGATGCAGAGCCGTCTGAGCAGCAAGAGCTCGAATTCCTCATTGAGCAGCGTCGATGCTTTGCTTTAGCCCAGCAAGGCAACGATGTACTGCAGCAGAAGCTCGGGCAGACGCTAGACCAAGGACCCAAGGCGCTTGCAGACCTCGAGCAGGTCGAGGAGCTCCTCGACTTGGCTGAAAGCATGCACGATGCTGACGTTGCCACCAAGAATATTGTCAGAGCCGATTCCCCCTCATTGGCGTCACTACCGCTGTTCCCTGGCCTCGCAAATTCCATGCCAGAGCTCAAGGCCTTGCAGGATGAATTCCTCGGCCTCAAGCAGCTGCTCACCAAGAGCGTGTGGACGCGCGCCGACGATAGGTGTCTGAGGGCTGCCGTCCTGAACAGTTGCCGCAAATTGGCGGCGTACAAGTTCCAGCAAGAACATCATCCAGATCCATTGGGTGCAGTTACAGAAATGGACGAGGAAGCCCTCTCGCGACTCTCTCTACCTGGATATATGCGCCCAAGCGAGCAAGATTTGGACCTGCAAGATCGCGACGAAGCGGGGCGTCATCTCCGTGACGAGCCCATCGAATGGGGGAACATAGCATCCACCTTGGCCATGACGGCAAGTGCTAATGCACACTCTGCGCAAGCGTGTCGCACACGTTGGCTCATGGTGCTTCGACCGGGCTTGAACAATGAGTCTTGGACCGAGGAAGAGCAGCAGATGCTGTGTGCAGCCGTCGACGAGATGCGCGCGAGGGACGAAGCCGTCGATTGGGCTCAGGCCGCTAGCATCGTCGGAACCGGCCGCCTACCGGTGCAATGCCTCTTGGCGTACCAGCGGCTCAATATCTCCGAGACCGACAACTACCGGCTGAACAACCCAACTCCTGGACGCGAGTTACTGTACGACGAGGAACTGCTCCGCATGATGAGCATATGGGGTACGAATTGGCCTTTGGTCTCGGAACGTTTGCGGCGCCATGCACACTCGCTCCAGACTCGGTTCACGGTTTCGCTGAATCAATCTTTCCAACATGGGCTGTGGAAGTCGGACGAGGTCAGACGGCTGTACGACGCCATTCAGCAGCAGGTCCTTGCCTCTGAGGCCGCCGGCGGGCCCCTCGAGAGTGGAGCTGAGGTCCAAGCCGGGACGCGCACGAGCCCGACGCCGACGCCGACGTCGACGCAAGACGCAGAAGCGGGCTCCTCCTCCGCTGCCGCACCCTCGAACTCGGAATGGCAGGTGCTGCAGCAAAAAGCCGCGACAGTCCGCCTGGACTGGCCGCTCATCCAGAAGAGGGTGCACAGCAGATCCAAGTTCCAATGTCGCGAAAAGTGGTTCGAGCGTCCGGCGCTGCGAGGTCAATGGATGATTGAAGAGGATCTGAAGCTCGCGAGTCTCGTGAGCACCAAGTCGGACTGGACATGGGCGCAGATAGGACAGGCTGTGGGTAATCGTACGGGCAAGCAAGCGCGCGATCGATGGGTGCTGACGTTGAAGGGTGGCAACAGAGCGGATTAAGTGTAGGTGTTACGTGGTCCAATCTTGAGATCAGAGGTTTCATTGGCTCAAGGCACTCGGTCCGCGCAATTTAATCGCACTTTCGATGATCATCCTATTGTACATGAATTCTGTTTGAACTTGAGCATAACACGACTGCAGTACATGAGCTACCTTTGTGGTCCTGACCGTGAAGTCCTATCCCTGCCTGGCCTTGACTCAAGCCGGCGTCCCCTCCCCACCCATCTTCTCTTCTTTATCCCCCAACCTCCCTTAGTCCAAAGGCTCCTCCTCCATCGACTCAATGTCGGAATCCTCCATCTCAACGTCGTCATCTGCAACTTCCACCTCGTGGTTGGGTAGAACGACGATCTTGTCATGTGCAGCATCGTGGCGCACCTTGACCGTCTCGTGGTCGCGAATGGCGCCACGGAGGATCAGCACCGACATGGGTGAGAGCACCTCGTTCTGGATGACGCGCTGCAGCGGGCGGGCGCCCATTGCCGGGTCGTACCCGCGTTCGGCGAGATAATCCTTTGCAGCATCGTCAATGTCGATTTGAATTCTCCTGCCGTTGGCGCGGAGCCTGCCTTGAACTTCCTTGATGCGCTGGTCGACGATGGACTTGATGTCGGCGCGGGTGAGCTTGTGGAAAATGATTGAAGCCGACAGACGGTTCCTGAACTCGGGAGGAAGAGAAGCGTTCAGTGCACCTTGCACGAGGGCTTTGGTCTGGTCGTCCAGCTGCTCCGAGGTAGAGTCGTTGATGTACTGCGCACCGAGGTTCGACGTGAAGATGATGACGCAGTCTCGGAAGTTGACGACGCGACCAGTAGAGTCTGTAAGACGGCCATCGTCGAGCACTTGCAGGAACAGCTGCACAAATTCGCGCGCAGCCTTCTCGAGCTCGTCGACGAGGATGACGGAGAATGGCTTCCTGCGGACAGCTTCGGTCAGGACGCCGCCCTGCTCGTAGCCGACGTATCCTGGGGGTGCGCCAATGAGCCTGGCGACTGCGTGCCGCTCGCTGTACTCGCTTGCGTCGATGCGAACCATGGCCGATTCATCGTCGAAGAGCTGCTTGGCTAGTTGCTTACAAAGGAACGTCTTGCCTGTGCCACTGGGACCGGCGAATAGGAAGCTCACTGGCTTGTTGGGGTCAGCCAGTCCCGAACGAGACAGTCGGATAGCGTTGCTGACTGCCGAGACTGCTTCCTTTTGGCCGGCGACTTCCTTGCTCAAGTTGCGTTCGAGCTTGAGAAGCTTGTCCTTTTCTCCTTCTTGCAGTCGGCCTACGCTGATGCCCGTCGCGCGTGCGACGATCTTTGCGACCTGCTCAGGTCCGACAGTGCCTTCATCATCCTCGCCAGACTCTGCCTTGCGCTTCTCTTCGGCTTCGAGCTCGGCAATTCGCTCCAAAGCGCCGGGAATGGCGTAGTATCGCAGGTCGGAGCTCGTTGCCAAGTCACCTCGCCTCTCGGCCGTGTCGGCCTTGGACTTGAGTTCGTCGACTTTGCGCCTCAACGAGTTGAGCTCGTCGCCCTTTGCGCGCTTTGCTTCCCACTCGGCCATGGCGGGAGCGAGCGTCTCCTCGACGGTGCTGAGCTCCTTGCGTGTCGACTCGAGAGATTCCTTGGCATTGGGGTCCTTCTTGGCTTCCCTCTCGAGGGCGTGGATGGCGACTTGCAGCTCCACCTTGCGCCTCTGCAAATCGTCAATGTGGGGTGGAAGAGTGAGCTGCGTCACTTTGCAATCCGAGGCAGCTTCATCGATGAGGTCGATTGCGGCGTCGGGAAGTCGTCGTGAGGTGAGGTAGCGCTTTGCCATCTTGGCCGCAGCGACGACGGCACTGTCTGTGATGCGAACGCCGTGGTGGTTCTCGTACTTTTCCTTGATGCCGCGCAAGATGGCAACGCACTGCTCGACCGTCGGCTCGTTGACCTGCACAACCTGGAAACGGCGCTCGAATGCTGCGTCCTTTTCCAGCTGCCTGTATTCATTGAGCGTAGTGGCGCCAATGACTCGGAGAAGACCTCTTGCCAGTGCGGGCTTGATCAAGTTGGCTGCGTCCATACCGGAGTCGCCGCCGCCCTTGGCGATGAGGTGCATCTCATCGATGAAGAGAATGATGACCTCGCCTGACTGTGCAGCCTGCTCGATCTCGTTGATGACGGACTTGATGCGTTCCTCGTACTCTCCACGGTACTTGGCTCCAGCCATGAGGGCGCCCATGTCGAGGGCCAAGAGACGTCCCTGGAGGGAGTCGGGAATGTCGCGGTCGACGATGCGCTGGGCCAGTAGCTCGGCAACTGCCGTCTTTCCGACTCCTGGCTCACCGATGAGGGCACAGTTGTTCTTTGTGCGCCTGGAGAGACACCTGATCACTCGTCGGACGACTTCGTCGCGACCGATGACTGGGTCAATCTTGCCCTGCTCAGCAAGAGCGGTGAGATCGGTGCAGTACTTTGCGAGGGCCTCGTAGCCGGCCTCGGCTTGCTTGCTGTCGATGCGCTTGTTACCACGGCTCTGAGTAATGGCAGTCTTGAGCAAGCGGCTGTTGGCAAGACCGGCATTCTTGAGTATCGTCTCGATGGATGAGTCCTCGATGAGGGCCAAGAGGAGATGGTCGACGGCAACGAAGGAATCGTGTTGCTGCTCCTTGAGGCTGTCGGCCTTTTTCAGAATCTTGGCTGCTGCGCTGCTAAGGCTCATGTCATCGGGAGGAGGGTTCTGCTGCGGCGTCTTTTTGAGGGCCGCACGCAGCGCATCTTCGAACTTCTTTGCGTCTACGCCGGCCTTGCTGATGCAGCTCTTGAAGAGGGAGTCGCCAGAAGCGCCTGCCGTTGTTGGAGTTCCCGGCCGCGACGACTGTGCTGGGGAGCCACCTTCATTGTAGAGAGCGAGTGCGAGATGGACTGGCTGTACGTGCGGGTGTGCGTAGTCCTTTGCCAGCTGGATGGCGGCTTGGATCGAGGTTGCTGCCTTGTCGGTAAAGTCGGGTGTAGACATGCTGTGGTGTTGGTGGTGGGTGTGGCTGCGAGTGCGGGTGCGAGTGCGGGTATCTAGTGGGGTGTGTTGCTGATGAAGTGAGTGGTATGAGTGGGTGCGTGTGCGTGGGTGCGTGGGTGCGTGTGCGTGGGTGTCTCGTGTCTGAAGCGAGTGGTATGCGTGTTGCGTGTGGGCGTAGGTAGGTGGTGCTGAATTGAGCTGAAGAGGGAACAAAGATTCAGTGCCGTTCCCATCTATATATCCACATTAGAGCTCGCAGAGCTCGCAGCGCATTGACCACTATGGAAGGTCCCGGCCTCGCCGCCTCGCGCCTTGCCGGCCAATCAGCCGCCTCGACCCGCCTCCACGCCCGCCCGGAAGCGCCGCGACGCGCCGTGACCCTTCGCGAAGCTTCCAGTGCTTTTTTGCCCTGCCCACGCGGCGCACGCGCTACGAGGGGACCCCCAGGCCAGCATCTCACTCGGCTCGTGGCACGCGGCGGCTCGCGGGCGCCTCTCGTCCCAACTGGACTCTTCTGGCGCCGCCCCGTTGCGGTTCCCACGATATCCGTGCCCCCCGCCTCGCGCTTTATCGGGCACGCAGGTCACGCACACGCACACAGTGACAGTCAGCCGCCAGGCGAGGCACAGCAACTTCGCGTCATCGGCAAGCAGGTCATCTTGTGGAGAAGTGCAAGTGCAAATGAACGAGGGTAGTAAAAAGCATCCGTCTGGATTAGCATCTGGGAGAAACAATGAACGAGAAACACGACAAAATCGAAAAAGTGGTGACATCATCTAGGCCCTTGTGTTCTAATCCATGGCAATCTAACGCGCTCTCCGTCTCTCTTTACTGGCTCGTCAAGTTCTACGGGTACCTAGGTGCACATGCGTCCGTAATTGAATCCCCATGTCCTGCGCGCCGGCGACGCGGATTCATGAGCGTACATACATCCTCCGTTCTAGGCACATGCACCATCAAGGGCTACCATATGGTGTCTTGGAAGGCGTGTGCGCCGCCGTCTGCGTGCCCGCCCATACCTGCGAAAAGTAATCGGGACTTGGAGCGCGGCTCTCGCTCCACGAGGGCGGCGCAGCGTCATTGAAGGGCGCCGTCGCCTGTCCGTCCAACAGTCGGCTCTCTGCTGCAGCCAACTCTTCCGTCGTGCGTCCGCAATTGCACGTGTCGTGCGAATTGCCCGTACGGTGCGGAAGGTGAGAGTGGCCCCAGGGGGCATTTGGCGGCAGCGTGCGTGGGGCTGATGCGTGATGGTGGTGCGAGTTGTACGCGTGGTGATTCCCGCCATTGGTGCCATGAATGGGCGTGGCCGTCCCCGAAGCAGGCGCAGTCATCGTCTGAGTGGCTACAGCAGGCGTCAGCGCGTGCAAGTTGCTACCAAAGCCACGTCTTCCGCGCGGGTGGTGCGTCGATGTACTGGGCGAGGAGGCGGCACCGCTGCCGAATGGATCTGCCCTCTCGTGCGTGGGCGATGCTGGACGACTATTGGGACGGCTGTTGGGGCGGCTCTTGCGACCCATGCCCATGCCCGCAGGGAAGTGAGAACCAAAGGCAGCAGAGATGCTGTGGCCGATGCTGTGCGATGATGCACCACGCTCCAGCGCCGGACGAGTTGGCGATGGGTCACGCGAGGCATGGTGCGAGCCAGGTGCCGAGTTGTGATTCGAGCTCGGGTTGGATGTATGCTTGGACGAGGGCGGCGTCGCTCGCCCTCGACCCCCGGGGAGTGTCGAGTGTAGCGTATATGCCAGCTTTTGCAGGTCGCTGTGAGAGTGGTTTGCCGAATTGAACTGAGGCGGGCTCCGCGCAAGATTGCTTGGGGACGGGGGCCGCGAGGAGACGGGAGACTCTTGTACGTAGGGAGGCAAGTGGACGGTGTCAAAGGTGGCCGTGCACGACGGGATCACGACGGCTCTCCGCGCCGAGAAGACTTGTACTTTGGGCTTGCCAAAGTTCTCTGTGCCTTCCCTCGTGTCCAAGACGTCTTCCCGCGAGAAGAAGACCTCGACGCCCATTTCATGACCCACGCGCACTTCTGCCCGGCTGCCTCGCACGGTACTTGGCCGCATGTGGTCGTCGTTGGGAAGTCTCACGGTAGCCTTGAGCTTGTAACCCTTCTTGTTCACGGGCAACTGGCCGTTCACAGGGCTGTGCGCACCGCTTCCACCAATCGGCATGGGTGGGGTGGGCAGGAAGCCCCGCGGTGAAGCAAGGGGTCCGCCAGCGTGTAGAGGTGAGCCATTTGGTCCAAAACGCGGCGTAGCAGGTGCAGACGCAGACGCAAGGGCGGTGTGGGTAATCGTGTTGCCATAGGGAGCGAGCGTTGGCGTCCCGTACAGGGCTGATTTCCCAGGTCGTCCCTCTCCTCCGTCATGTTCAGCTATCCAAATGGCGTCCGAGGGATCCGTGTGCTGCTGGGAAGGCGGAAGCGGTCTGTTGGCCTTGTTTGGCATGTGACCCCACTCGGCGATGCGAAGCTTCTCTGGCGGGAGCTTCAACCAAGCCTTTTTCACCTCCGAGTACATCTCAAACGTCTGCTCGCAAAAGACGCGGATGACGTGGACATTGAGCTTGGGAGGCGGATCCGGGTGCACTACGGTCAGCACTGCAGTGCCGCCGACGGTGAGGCTCGCGGCCGTGAGGGAGATGCTGAGAGGCCCAAGAGCCTCGTGTACGTCGGCGTAGGTGATCTCGAGCGGCGTCGGGCCGCCGTCCTTGTTGACATTGAGAATCACAAAGACTTCTCGCCAGGCGGAGATGTTCTGTCGGGCTCGTCCGGCACCTAGCGCGGTTGCCGTGACAATGTATCGGACTCGTCCATGCTTGGAGCGTTCAAAAGGAGGCGAAGATGCCGGGATGATAAAGGAGAACTCGAAGCTGCGAGGCGGGGGTATGGTGAGCAAATTACGTCAGCATGTACCGCCAAGAGACATCCGTGCACGTCGCATTCGGACTCGGTTACTCGCCCATGAACACCCTTGGACAGGTGAATGCCATCCTCCTTCTTTTCCTCGTAGTCGCCGTCGAGGTCCATGCTCTGGCGCGGGGGCTCCTCGGAGGCATTTGAAGTGTAAGAGGGCGGAAGTTTGCTGGGCTGGTAGCTTGCCTTTTCCTTTGCCTTTGCCTTGCCCTTGTTCTTGTGGTGCTTGACGATGCCGCCCTCGCCGTCGCTCATGATCTCCACGACCTTGTCCATGATGCTCTTCTCCTCCCACCGCAAGTTGCTTACGCTGGATCCATTGTTAGCATCGGGAATGGCTAGTGTCTGAATGCCCTGCAGCGTCACCTTGAGACCTTGGATGGTGCGCTCGGACGGCGCTTTGATCTCGACGACGCCGCGCAGCGTTTGATCATTGCCGGGCAGCTCGCTGTTGGGCGGCGGCGGATGAATAAAGATGTCTTCGGATAAGAGGTGAATGGTGATGTCGCATGGCTGGTGTATCATAGACGAGAGCATGCTGGGCAGCGTTCCCTGGAGGGAGTGGGGGTATCAGAGGCGTTTCGATGATGCTGAGCGAGGTGCGCTGGGCAAGCCAGATGTCACTGGGGTGTGGAGTCAACTGGACGTCTACTGAGGGACTCGGTGTGAGAAGCAAGTATTGAGGCAGATGTAGCCAACGATTGTGAAGAGGCGAGCGTCAACAATACAAAAGGGGAGGAGCAGAAAATACTTGCTCGTCGAGGTGGATCTGGCGGTATGTGGATGCGTCTGCCGTCGTATCACAAGAGGTACAGTGTATACATGCGAGCGGAACACATGGATGGGCGGAGCATGAATTCGGGCCGCTCTTTGGCGAAGCGGCCTCTGCTGCGCTTGAGCTTCGACGGCCTTGTTTGCACACTGGGTCTGAGATGACCATCAGCCCTCCAAGCCGCCTGTGTGGCCCGCCTCCCGCCCTCCAGTGTTTCTGTATTTTCATCCGGATCAGCTAAGGTCCACCCTCGTGCTCATTGAAATTTTGGCTCGCGGCGGGCTCGGTTTCGGAAATCTAGGACGACGAGGTGGCGGCGGCGGACGGCGGCGGCGGCGGCGCCAGTGTTCGTGTTCGCTTCGCCTCGCAGCAACCGTGTGACTGCCACACGCACGCACGCCCGCCCGCCCGCCTGCCCTGCTGCGACTGCGACGGTGACCGCAATGCCCGTCGCCTCGACTTTGCGACTTTGTTGTGCCCTTTTTGCTTTTTCGCAGGCGCAGCTAGCTGCAGCCGCTGGCTGTCCTGCCCTGCGTGACCTGCGAGTGACTTGAAGACGCGGGCGGCACACGAGGCCACAGCCGTGTCTCAAAGGCCGGGAATTCGCCCGGTCACAGCCTGCGTCTGCTGTGCGCGGCCGCAATGCAAGCAACTAAAGTCGAGCAGCAGCGAGCGGCGACGGCCACAGCCATTCAAAGGAGATTGCAATTGATTGCTGGGGCATACGATACGTCTTTCGCTGAGACGATCCTTGACGCCATCGATGCAAAAGGAAAAGCTGGGCAGCAGTGTCGCTGCTTTTTCAAGCGCCAGCCAGCATAGAGCACGAGGCTGCAAGGGATAGGCATTGTCCGCGAGACGAGGAAGTGTTGGGCTGCTCATTCCAGCGAGCCAAGTCTAGTGTACTGGCTCGATTTGCGTTGTCATTTGACTTGGCACGCCCGGCTTCCCCGAGCTAACTTAAGCTTAAATCGCTGCACACAGCTAAAGCGCGGCTATTCAATGTCATTGGTGCAGCAAGACGCCGAGTGCCCTCGTCGTTGGGCTGCCAAGGGGCGGTGTGGGCGTCAGATACAATCAAATAGCTGCCGGCACTGCACCGGACGCTTGCTGCCGTCGTAACCTTCCAGCATCTAGGGGCGGCCCAAACTTTACTTGTGGTCAACGCCAACGCCAGCGCCAACGCCAGCGCCAACGAAAGTCGCCGTGCAGATGTCAATCTCAGATGAATTCCAATCTCGTCCATAGTTCTGCCGGAGAAGAACCCCTTGTGCCTGTGCCAAGATAGGCGCCGGCGGCGGGCGCGCACGATACGCGACGAGGAAGCGAAAGCGGACAATCATCTCGTCATGATTGCCCAATGAATTCGCGCGGCCAGTTGTATCGTAACAAATCGAATGCACTGCTTTAGCGAGAAATGGGAACCGTTGCACCGTACCAGAAACAGCTCCTCCACGCAGCAGGGTCAAGGGCCAAATGGGCGTTGTTGGGGTGCAATTCTCAAAACAGACCTTCCGAAACGAAAGGGTCCAGCGGCCGCCTAACGCCTTTCGGAGAGATTAAGTACGCGCGCCAGTGACACGCACTGATCGCCACGACGCTGACCTGCACCCTGATTCTGGGAATATCGCCGCGGACAAAGGCAAAGCATGCAAATCGGACCATGACTCGCAGGCAGGGGGTGGAGTCATTTCGCCCGCAAGCGCCGCCTATCTTTGAGTTATCCACCTTACGTGAGGCACTCGACAGCAGTCATCATCGGAGCCGGCTGTTGCCGATTGCTACCGGCGGGCGATCGACACGGACACGGACACTTCTGACCAATGAGGACCGACATGCTGTTGTGCATCGATGAGTCAGCCAAATTCCGCACCCTGCTGCCAGGTCGTCGCTACTGCCGCATTGTACAAGTACTCGCTCTGAGAGGAAAAGACAGTCGGTATCATTGAGACGGGATGGGCGTACATGCAGTACCCGGGAAAAGAGCGTATCATCGGAGAGCCACACCGGAGGGAAAGCAAAGGAGAGACGAGAGCAGAGAACATCGACGACCAGGGGACGTCGCACAGTAGCATACATTCACGTCGCCTTCCACGGTTTGCACGCGGAGGGGGTCGGAGCGACGTAGAGTGGGTGGAGGTAGGGAGGACATGAACATGGACGGTGATTCTAGCGTATACAATGGACCTTCAGAGACTAGGTGGCAGGGATATAGAGGGTCAGGTTCGGGGAAAGAGGGGAGTCACGTTGGGCGGTAGAAGCTCGCGAGAGCCCTCGCTGAGCGCAGGTCGGCTCAATCCCTCGCCGCACCAGCGACAACGTAACTCCTCCGAGGGCCAAGTCCTGCACCACTGCCTGAAGATGGAATGGAGCCTAGCACGGCATTGGAAGCACGCGGTCGAGTTGCACCAGCCGCACCGCCCCGAATGGCAGACATCGAAGGATTCTTCTTGAGCACTGCCGTCGACGTCGTGGTACCGATGGCAGCAGCAGCGCTCCCGGGGCGGGCCCTCGCGCTTGTGGCACCAGTTCCCGACAGAGGCGCTGCATTCGTGGCAACACCTCCGTTTCGCAGGGCCGCAGTGCGCTGAGCAAAGGACGAGGCTGCGCTGTGTCTGGCTGCCGGCTTGTTCTTGGAGGCCAAAATCTTCTCCAGGCTAATTTTCTTCTCCTTGGATGGCCTTAGGAAAGGCGAGGGAAGATCAGGATCGTTGGAGATGTCGTAGATCGGTGCATCATCCGCAGTCGCAGCAGCGCTGCTGCGAGCAGACGCTGCATCGCCGCCGTTGCTGCTACGAACGCTGTCCGTCTCAGCGTAGTCGTCTGCTGACGACTTGAGGATCCGCTCGTTGACAGCCGCAGCTGCCTCTTCCTCTTCCTCCTCCCGACGCTGCTGCTCGAGAGTGATCCGCCGTGCACGCGCAGCAAGGCGGGCACCGGTGAGGGACATGGATGTGCTGCTGGCTTCGTTCTCCTTGTCGTCCAATGTGACGTCTTTCATTGTGATGTCGGATTTGTCGCATGCAGGGTTGTAGCGCTCTCGCTCGATCAACCTCGCGATCACGCCTGTGCGATGCGAAGGGTGGGAGGGAAGCCCTCGGCGCAGATTTGCCAGACTTGTGTCCCGGGACATCGAGGGAGGCACACCAGCGCTTTCCCGAGTCGAGCGTCTGTACACTGCAGCGCGTGCGTCGGCGGCATCCTGGTCCTCTAGGGCGCCTTCAGCCGCCTCGTCTAGACCAGCGCCTGCTTCTCCAGGCGCATCAATCCACTCGTCACTGCCCGCACTCGTCCGCTTGTCGTGCGCCGCAGCAGTGGCACCTGCCGTCGTGGCACCATCCGGACTGTTGCTGTTGACATTGCTCCTACGCCGCCTGGCACCACTTGTGGTCGTTGTCCCGCTGGCCAGGCCGGAGAGACGCGGGCCTCTGCGGACAGGTGCCTCGAAGCTTGTGTCGCCGACGCCAGAGACTCGGCGAACAACGGGCGGGCGTGTTACCGGTCGGGCAGGTGACGACTTGGATGCGGCCTCGGATGCAAGGTCCGAAATCCTTGGGCGGCGAGCAGCAGACTTGAGAGGTGCAACTTCTCGACCTTCTTCGGCTAGAGCAGCCATTCTCCTCTCGACCTCTGCAGCGATGACAGCCTCTGCATCTCTTTGTTGAAGCTGCAAGCGGTTGAGGCCTGCGACGAGCTCGTTCTGACGCTCGTCCATCTGCATCTGCCGTACCCTCAGCATCTCCTCTTCCCGTTCGAGCTCTGCTTTTCGATGGTCATAGTCGGCATCGTGGCTGTCGGTCGAAAACTTGTTGTAGGCATGCGTCCGATTGAGTAGGGCTTCGCGCTCCTTGAGGCTTTCTTCCCTCGCTGCAAGGGCAAGTTCTCGCTCCCTCAGCTTCTGGTGGACCTTGGTCATCTCCAAGACCCGTAGCTGTAGCTTCACCTGTGGCACCTCGAGCAGCTGGCGCGCCGTCGGTCGTTTGCGAGGACTCAAAGCCAGCATGGAGCGGACGATGTGGTTCAATTCTTGAGAATAGCCGGCGGGCAGGCTCGGGACGTGTCCTGACTTGATCTTGACGGTCAACTCTGCCTGCGAAGTGGCATTGAAGGGGGGTGCCAATGCACAGAGCTCGTAGATGACACAGCCGAGAGCCCAGATGTCGCTCTTGACGTCGTAGCTCCCACCCGTGGCAAGCTCGGGGCTCATGTAAAAAGGCGTGCCGACGTAGGTGTTGGCGAATGAGTGGCCGCCATCGAGCTGTTTACTGAGCCCAAAGTCACCGAGTTTAATCTGATCTTCATCGTCCAGAAAGATGTTCTCGGGTTTGAGGTCGCGATGCAAGAGAGGCTTGGTGAAGCTGCCGTCGTCTTTTCGCATACCGTTGTGGCAGGCGTCCAAGGCCGTCAGGCACTGTCCGAAATACGACCAGACGTTGTCCTCTGGCAAGAGCTCTCTGTGAAGGCGGGCGGGCGGACAGGCAGGAGGGTGGATGGACTACTTTGCTTAGACGGCGCTCGAGACGCAAAGCAAGGAACAGCGCAATGTCCACTCACCGTTTCCGCTTACAGTTCTTGATCTTGGCCCCCAAGTCTCCTCCGCCGCAATATTCCATGACAATGTACAAAGTGCTGTAACAGCGCGCGGCGGTGGCAGGGTAAGCACGGGGCAAAGAGCTCTCAGGTAGCAGGCGGGCGCCGCTATCGAACTCACCCAGTGGTATGGTCCACACATCGTTCCTCGTACTGCACGATGTTGTTGTGTTTCAATGTCCTTAGAATGTTGACCTCGGCGACGATTTGCAGCCTGTCCCTCTCGGACATGCGATCGAAATTCAATTCCTTTCTAGCAAAGAGCTTTCCGTCGAGCTTGCGCTTGACCTTGCGAATGGATCCAAAGGAGCCCTTGCCGATGATTTCCACATTGTCGTAGCCTTCAATGACGGACTCGTAGGTGTTGGCGCTTGGCCCCGACTTTCGGCTGTTGCTCCTACGAGCCGTCGAATGTTCTTTGAAGCCCAGCGAGGACATTGCGCGTCGTTGGAGGGCAGGGAGGGAGGGGTGGAAGGTTTCTTGAGGAAGGAGACGAGGGTGTGGGAAATGGAGTTCTGTTGGTCCTAGCGCATGGCAAAGTGTGGTGAGTCCGGTGGGTGGAGATTGGGGCAGGGTCAAATGTCAGAGATGATGGCCATTCGCTATCACCTTGCAATGTTGTGGGGTAAGTAGAGCGACTTGGGCGGAACTGTTGGAAGTCCAAGCTGAGCTGACGTTGACCATCGTCATGTCATGGATCCGGTGTTGGCTTAACCTCCTTGCCGGGCTCCAACGCCTGAAGCGAGGCAGCAGCAACAGCAGCAGCAGCAGCAGCAGCAGCGTAGAAGTGGAGCCAACAAACATGCACGCAACGCACGCACTGCACGCAGGCGCGCCCAGGCAGAGTCCAACACCGAGAGCCACACGCGCGCGTCAACATCAGTCCGCTCTCAACTCACGTGCCGGCCAGGCGGGCCAGCCAACTTCGGTTCCGCTGGTTGAGAGGGCTTTGGTAGGAATCGTAAGTTCCATTTCGCCTGGTCCGGTATGTATGCAAGCTCCGTCTGGACCACCACATTATCCTGTTGCACAGGCTTTATCAGCGGCGTCACCGCAGGAAAACCTGCAGCGTATGCACAATGACCTCGCAGGAATACTGGAGAGAAGATCCAAACCGCCAAAATATCGCCATCTCCGGCTTAGAAAGCTTTGTCGGAATTAGGGTGGTTCCCTCTTGGAGAATGCATCTACTCAAGTCCTACCACTCGGACCTTAGACTGCGGCACACTTCGCCGAGGCCCGAGGTCTGAGCGTACGACTCGCAGATAACAACACATAATTGCCCCTGTGGTACCATTTAAGGCGATTGGGGTACCATTTAGGGCGATTGGGGGCGGATGCTTGTGCCCTTCGAATTGATACGCCCACGAGAGGACGAGGAAGAGTTTGCCCTCTCCTTTTCTCCCGAAGGAATTTACGCCTTGGCTCCTTGGCCCAATAACGTTGATACGGGTCCAGACCCAATCTCTCACGTCGAAGCCCTCAACAACCGGGCCGGGCCGGGCCATCGAGCGGCGAGTTTCCAGAACAGCGACTCAAGTTCGTCTCGCCGCCAGGCATCGTTTACACGCTGTTTCATTTTGCACTTCGGGCGTATCATCTCGCCGAGGTACTGGGCCTCAGGCCAAGACTTCCACCTCTACGACGTCTCCTCGAACAGAAGAGCATGACAACAAATAAGGGATCCTCTTCATAGGGACAACATGGCCCCTCAGGACCGCGTGACAAGGGGGCACGAAGCGGCGACAACGACCATCAATCGGGCAATTCTCGCCGCGACGACCGCTCCGGCACACACCGCACTTAGCACGGGTCTGCCTTCAGCCCCGAGTCCAGCAAAGGAACGGAGATTGCCGCCTCAAAGTGGCCTCAGCTCCAGAAAATGGCGGCCATGCCGCTGCCCATGGCATTTGGCGCATATGCCAATGTCCAACATGCCGTCGACTTGTCGCGCGTAGCTCACGCAAAGGCCGGGTACATCCTGAAAGAAATCCATCAGGCAAAGGCGGTGATCAAGGTACACCGCCGACGCCTCCCGGACAACAGCCCCGATCGACTTGCGCCACCATCAGCATACACCGACCGACCTGAAGGAGCCTGTGAACAAGAGCAGTGGACACTCGACGTTGCCAGCATCGAGCGCCGCGCTGAGTGGGAGATCCGGGCGTACGAGAGGCTGCGGTCAATCCACGGGAAGGAAGTGCCCCGTCTCTGCGGCGTCGCCGCTCCGGCATTCACCCCGCGCTCACATGCACCAAAGTTGCTCCTCGAGCGGGTGGGTGCCGTGCTGTATGGTCTTGCAGACGAAGCTCCTGAGCTCTACCTCGAATGGGCTCCTGACATTCGAGGAGCAGCGCTGGGGGCCGTGGAAGCTTGCCATGCTCTTGGCATAAACTACAACGATCTTCATAGCTGCAACATGGTCGTCGAGTGAATTCGACCTAACGAGCCTCCATGTGAGGACATTGAGGAAGACCCATTGGGGATGCCAAGTCCGCATCGCCCTCGTAAATTGGGCAGAAAGTACCCACGTCGCGTCGCCCGAGGCCGAACATCTCGAGATGCTCCATGTCAAGGAGCTGCTTGCAGACCTCACGGATCCGGCCAACAATGGTGTGAAGCAGGGCCGTAGGGGATACTATTTCCGAGGTAATCCTTGAGTCAGTTGGCTTTGTTTCCCCGCGCGGCAAATTGGAGACCATCTGTGGGTCCCCGCCGCCGTGTTGCCGCCGTGTTACCGCAGTCGCCCTATTGTCAGATGTACACCTGTATCATAGCTACTCGCCCTCGATTGGAGGGGAAAGAATCTTGAACATGACCCGAGAGATATTGACACATACCATGACCAAGCAAAGTCTCAATGCAAGGGCGGCCTGGTACTCGGCGATGTCTCTACGCCCTCTTGGCGCCCTCATGTTCCTCGCCGTAAGCCTCAGCGTACGCTGCGGCAGGCAGCGGTCTGACTGTCTCCGACTTTCAATGAACGTCTACCCGCGGAGCTCAACGGATGACCCTAGCCGCCCCTTCTCGAGCTCTTCGCGAATGAAATGCGAAGCGAGCGAGGGGCTGGCTGGATTTAGTCGCCGCGTCGCCGAGACCACCTGGCCTGGCGCTTGCAATGGCTCAGATGAGGAGTGGGCCTTTTTCTTATCAGCTGCTTTGATACCGGTGGTTTTCAAATGAAGGAAACGCTCACATGTGTTGCCATCGTCTCGCACGTGGTATCATTTTATGCCATTACGCCCAGAGAACAAGAATAAAAGTAGGCGGTAGAGACCAGCAGCGGTAATACACAAGAACAGGGAGACACATGCGTAGGAAGTGAATCAAAGTGGGTCATGAGAAAGCGTGGAGGAGGTGCCCCAACGCACCAAGCATGCTGCTGATGCGAAGATTCGTCGCCTGCAAGACCAAAGACTACCGACTCTCGCTGGTTGCGGCCAGACTTCAACCTCGTTTGCAGATGTTGCTTATTAGGCAATGTGGTATGCCACCTCGGATCGTATATCGTACGCAAATAGAGAAGCATCGCCGTGCGGATCCGCGGAAGTGCCTGCAAGTTTGCACAGCGGCCAAGACGTAAAGGTCGTAGGTATTATGGAAGGAGGGGAGACCAGTGGGTTTGCAGGCGTGGCCGGCTTGATGGCGTGGCCCAAGACGTCGTCGGGCGCCTAAACGTCTGCGGCCTTGTGCTGATAGGCAGGTGGAGGCTGGGTCGGGGGCGCATAGATCTGCCCGTCGACCATTTCGGGTTGGTCTGCGGGTGGAGGTCCGGATGGTGGCGGGTAACTCGAATTGACGTTGCCACCGTAGGTGGGTGCGGGTGCGCCAGTATTGTAGTGAGCGCCATAGCCTTGTGGTTGTCCGCCAGGCACGTATCCCGTCTGTGGCATGTACGCCTGTCCCCCTTGTGGTTGGTAGGCAGGATTGGTCTGGAACTGAGGGCGCATAGATTGGAGCGCCCGTTGCCGACGTTGCCGGGCGAATATACTGAGCAGGAGAATGACGAAGAAGGCTGCTGCCGCGATACCAATTCCCTGTGGTGGTGAATGTGCATCAGATGAGACGAGGACGACAAAGGCAGTGCACCGAGCGGTGCGGTGGTCAGCAAGTTGTGAGAATCACAGCGGCACGTTTGCCATTGCGCAAATGAACACGGCGTGGGTGGCTGATACTAACAATGCCAACTCGTGCGCCGTATGACAAGCCATTGTCACAGTTGTCGCCGTAGTTGGGATAGTTGCATCCGTAATACCTCTTTTCGAGGGAGGGTGGTGTCGAGGGAGGCATGTTGGCTGCTCTGGCTGGGAGCTGTCGCGCTTGCTGAGGATGAGGGAGGGCGCGTGTGGCGTAATGTCAGAGTGGAGAGATGATAATGATAGGCGGAAGATCAGGAAGATCAGGTCTTGAGGTATCTAATACGGGGTGTTGCGCTGGATGAGGGCGACTTGTTGCGTATGGAGGCAAACGATGTTGGAATGGAAAGGTACGTTGGTTGGAGCAATGATATCAACCTGGTTGGATGGAATCGAGCCACTGACCATTTTCTCCTTGGTCGCAATTGGCGGCGCCACCCGATTGAGCTGCTCAGTGCAGGCCAGTTGCCCTTGACCTGATCACCCAAGCGCAATCCGAGTGTCCTTGGACGCGGCGGCCTGCGTCTACAATATTATTGTATTGTAGTCTTCCACTCCTGGTCTCCCTCCCTTGACTCTCTGTCCAGTCGCCCCTCTGATCCAAATGCCCGACGACAGATGTCGTCACCTTCTGAGCCGCCGGGCGGGGCGGGCGGGGCGGGGCGGGGCGTGTGCGTGTGTGCGTGTGTGCGTGTGCCTGTGCGTCTGCCTCCGCGTGGTCTTGAGCTCTTTCGCGGGGCGTGAGTGGGCCCGAGAACCGGCCACTCAGAGAGTGAGTGAGCCTGCGTGCGTGCGTGTGCGTGTGCGTGTGAGGTGTGAGGCCTGCGCTGCACCGCCCTGCCCCTGCGGTCCTCACACGGGTCTCCCCAGCTCAGCTGAGGTCAGCGGAGGTGCGCCAAGTGACTTGAGAGAGGGTCTCCGTTGCCTGGGGCTGCCCTCTTTTGGTGCTGGTGCAGTCTTTTCTCTGCGTCGCCTGTTGCATCCGCGTCCTCTGCGTCTGTTGTCGGTCGGTCGCTTCGGTGCCTGGCCTCTCGACTCGGATCTCAGTGAGCTGAGTGGCGCGCGCAATTCAGACAGGGTGTGCAGCGGAGTGCAGGAGGCGCCTGTCCAGCCGTGGACCGCACGGAGCCTCGATGCCAAGCAAAGACACCGAAAGGACAGCGCTCACACAACCAGCCTACCAGCCTCGCCCCTTGCGCGACCCCGACCGCGTCTGCTTAATGGGAAGGGCACGCGACGCGACGCGTAAGAGGCGGACTGGAGATGAGCGTGGCGATTGTTGAGCGCGAATGTTGGGCGTGGCAGGTGGAGCCGGGGGAAAGGGTGGGAAGTTTGATTATGACCCTGGTATCAAGCTGCGTGACCACGCTTTGCAACGTCAACTTATCCCAATCTTCCTTGCTCCTCTACCAAACTGCCTCTGACGCACATTTCAATATCTCCGAAGGCCGCAATATCTCACGAGCTCCAAGTACCTCAGCGTCACAGCTCGAAGTCCGATTCCATTGGCAAACGCAGTTTCAGCCATCACCAAATCCACACTTCCATTCATTTGATCCAGTCGCAACTCAGTGTCCCTCTGTCGCCATGTCCGGACTGATGTACGGCGCAGGGAGCAGCGGTAGTGGAAGCGGGGCTGGTGGAGCTAGCAAGGATAAGCCCGAGCTCGGCATGGGTGAGTCACGGTGACAGCGCCCACGAATTCGTCTCGTATCGCCATACTTGACACCGCCTTTGGATCCTGACGTGTGAGGCGCCTGCAACAATTCCTCTCCCCCACCCCACCCCGCATTGCTGCTCAGATTCTTCTGCGGAAAAGTCATTTGTGCAATTCTTCAAGAGCTTGCCGGCCAAAGACGCAGGTACCGTCAGACTCTTCGATCGCGTGGTCAGTACAGATGGCAGACGGCGATGACTTCCTCAGCCCGTGCTGAATTGTGATCCCTCACCATGAATCCCTGGCACTCCCACTTCAGGACTTCTACTCTGCTCATGGAGACGATGCCATCATGGTGGCCACAAACGTCTTCAAGACGCTCTCCGTGATCAAGTATCTCGGCGCTGGAGGCAGCAAGAACGGCCTTCCGTCTGTAACAATGAGCATCGCAGCAGCCAAGGCCTTTCTCAGGGAGGCACTCACCAGTAGCCAGATGAGGGTCGAGGTCTGGAAGGGAGCCAAGTCGAAAAAGTCCAATGAATGGACCCTAGACCGAAAGGTGAGGAAGGAGGCACTGGCCTTGTACGTATCCCCACTTCGTGTACACCACACACTGACCCACGCTTGGCTCCTGACCGGACGCCTCCTAGGCCTCGCCCGGCAATCTCCAAGATGTCGAGGATCTCCTTTTCCTGCATTCAGACAACTCGAGCTCCCCAATCATAATGGGGTTGAAGCTGCGCCACAAGGATGGCGTGCCGCACATAGGGGCAGCTTATGCGGATGCGTCAAACCACATCTTAGGGGTATCAGAATTCGCAGATTCTGACTTGTTCAGCAATGTCGAGGTATGTCAGCTTTTTCCCGTGCCAAACAGACCGTCCAGGGGTGCCGTGCGGGCGTGCATATAACTCACGTCTGTACTGCTTTCACCCAACTCCTGGCCCTTGACAGTCAATCGTCATCCAACTCGGCGTGAAAGAGTGCCTGGTCGCTGCAGATGACTCCGACCCTGATTTGGCGAAGCTCTGCCGTGTCATTGACCGTTGCGGTGTCGTCATCACCCAGCGTAAAAGGAGCGAGTTCAACAGCAGCAGCACCGAAGATGACCTCAATCGCCTCTTGAACGAGGACAATGCCAGTGTCACCCGACCCGAGTTCTCCGAGAAGCTAGCCATGGGCGCCATGGGCTGCCTTATCGCTTACCTCGACTTACTGCATGATGAGTCAAACTTTGGCCAGTACGCGATTGGCACTCACGACCTGTCCCAATATCTCCGCCTCGATGCGTCGGCAGTCCGGGCCCTCAGCCTCTTTTCCGAACCTGGGGCAGGAAACAGGTCGATGAGCCTGCATGGTCTCCTCAACAAGTGCAAGACCTCTCAGGGTACGCGACTGCTGTCGCAATGGCTCAAGCAGCCACTGGTCAACCTGCACGAAATCAGTAGGAGGCATGACCTCGTCGAAGTGTTCGTTACAGATCCGATTGCATGCGCAACTATCCGGGATGAATTCCTCAAGCTCATGCCTGACCTGCAACGCATCAGCAGAAAGTTCCTCAAGGGCAACGCTTCCCTGGAAGACGTCGTTAGAGTCTATCAGGCTGTACAACGTTTGGACGATCTGGCACAGACCATCGCTGGAGCTGACTGCCCTTCAGAAGAGCACAAACGTGTCCTTCAAGAGGCTTTCGTTGAGCCCCTCTTGGCATTGGAGACCGCGCTGGGCAAGCTCGTCGAAATGGTGGAAGCCACGCTCGACTTGGACGAGCTGGACAATCACAACTTTGTCATCAAGCCGGACTTTGACGAGCGTCTCAAGATGATCAAGGAGAGCCTAGATGACGTTCGCGACAGGCTCCATGAACAGCATCACCTCGCAGGCCGTGACCTGAAGCTTGATACCGACAAGAAACTGCACTTGGAGAACCACTCGTCGTATGGATACTGCCTACGAGTGACCCGAACCGAAGCAGGCGTCATCAAGAACCGAAAGGGGTATCACGACATTGCGACTATCAAGGGCGGCGTTTACTTTACCACGAACACCATCAAGGAGCTCAACGACGACTTCCAGACACAGTGGACACAGTATACAACGCAGCAGAGTGGTCTTGTTCGCGATGTCATTGGCATCGCCGCGTCATACTGCCCACCCTTGGAGCAGCTCAACGCCATTGTGGCAATGCTGGACGTCATCATTGCTTTTGCGCACGTCTCGGCCAACGCTCCATCGCCGTACGTGCGCCCCAAGATGTCTCCGATGCGCAGTGGTGTGGCCGGTGATGATGCAGCAGGTGACCTGAAGGTCGAGGCCGCCCGTCACCCAGTGCTCGAGGTGCAAGAGGACATTTCGTTCATTCCAAACGACGTTGAAATGGTGCAGGGCGAGTCGGAGTTCCTGGTCATCACAGGTCCCAACATGGGTGGAAAGTCGACTTTCATCCGACAGGTTGGACTTGTCGCGCTCATGGCTCAGGCAGGCTGTTTTGTGCCTGCCGAGGAGGGTGCCACTCTACCCATCTTCGACTGCATTCTTGCCAGGGTGGGCGCAGGCGATTCGCAAGTCAAGGGTGTCTCAACATTCATGCAGGAGATGCTGGAGCTGGCGCAGATTCTCCGCACGGCAACGCCCAACTCTCTGGTTCTCATTGACGAGCTCGGTCGCGGCACGTCAACGTACGACGGCTTCGGTATAGCATACGCGGCATCAGAGTGGATCGCTACAAAGGTTCGCTGCCGGACCCTCTTCGCAAGTCACTTTGCAGAAATCACATCACTCGCCGACCATCTGGCCCACGTCAAGAACCTTCACGTAGTAGCCCACGTCACGCAAAAGGAGGGTGGCGGCAGGCAGGATCGGGATATCACGCTGCTGTACAAGGTGCAGCCAGGCATCTCCGACCGGTCGTATGGTATTCACGTCGCAGAGCTGGCTGGCTTCCCGCAGAGCGTGATTCGCCTCGCGAAGCGCAAGGCAGAAGAGCTGGAGGATTACAAGGATGACGAGGATGAGGATGGAGACCACAACATGAATGGTGGAGGCGAGAGTGGCGGTCTTATGGGGCTACCGAAGGACGTGACAGACGAAGGGACAGCGCTTGTGGAAGAGTTCCTCAAGACTTGGTCCGCGCGGACAGGAGCGCTGCAGAAGAATTCTAGGACGAAGCTGGATCCGACTGTAGAGATGGAAGAGCTCAGGAAGGTGACGGAGGAGTACAGGCAGCGGATCGAGGCAAATCCGTGGGCTGCCAAGGTCCTCGAGTCGTTTTAGCGGTGGGGGCCGTGGGAAGTGTGGCCGTCTGTTGTCCATTCCTGTTCATATCCAACGTGATGAGTTCAATCGACACTTGTGTGAGATCTGAGATGTGCGCCCACGTGTTCCCGCCCAGTGCAGCCACGCCGACCACTCGTTGGCCCGTCTACGCCCACTGCGACCCTCATTATGAAGCAGGCGACGAACCAAGCTAAAAAGGGCACTGACACCGACCGGTCACTCTGCAAAGCAATGTCACAACCGGCCTGGATGCATAGCCTCGGCCCAACTGACCCCGCGCCGGCTGTCTTTTGCCGCGCGTGGGCGCCCGCCTCGCGCTCAATTGGATTTTCGCCCGCTGGGCGCGGCGCTGTTCGCTGGCGGGGGCGCCCACCCCCATCAGGTATATAAGCCCCCCACACTACCAGGTCCCACCGCCTGTTTCCTCATACTTACCTAGATGTTCGTCCGGCTGATCAAGCATGGTCGGGCGGGTTGGGCCTCTCCGGGGGACTTCGGTGTCCTCGCCATTGCACGGCGGCGTGGACCCCAACCGGAAACTGCCTCTGGTGGTTTCCGCATCCATATCTTTGGCCGGCCCTTGACCTCCTTCGGGAGGTCAATTTTGGGCCTTCTCTTTTTTTTGCCTCCGCACTGCGAGCCATGCGGATCTCGTGTGTATCGTATTGCACGCACCGCACAAGAGCGCCACAATGACATCCTTTGCCTGCCTTCCTTGTGTTTGTGAATGGACCAACATCCCGAATGCTTTCACTTAGATCCGAATAAATTGTCTCATGCCCTCTTCGCGGTTCTGCTTAGGCTCCTTTATTGGTGACGCGGAGGTGTGAGGAGCCATCATTTGTTCACAGCATACACGCATGACCGGTCTCGCGCGATGGTACAGCAGACGGGTCCTGTTTTTAATTCGCTCTCAACCTGTCCGGACCTTCATGGTGATACTGAAGGCAGGCTGGGCATTGTGACTCTGCGGTATTCCATTCGCGGCATCAATACCTGTTCAAGAGGTTGTTGGGCGGTCACGGGTTTCACTTCAGCACACCGACATTTCGAGCTGGAGGCACACGCATCTCAATCTATTTGACTATTGTGGTGGTGGATTATCTATCTCGCTCTCACGTGGGTCACGATGCTCGCCATCTAGAATCACAAACTCATGGCATCGCCTCGCACTACTTGCTCATCTCGGGGAGACTCGCCGCGTCCTTGGGCACCCAGATTCCGACACTGTGTGCCGGGCTTTTGAACTCCGCCCAGCCATCATCTCCAATGGTAATCTCAACACCCTGCATCCACCCAAGGGCCTCTACGTAGACTTTTCCAGCCCTCTCTTTACCCACTTCCATGCGCTTGGTCCCCTCTGCGTCACCTACGCCAATGACGACGGCGCACCCATCGGGATTCTGCGAGCTTCCCATGCGAACCCAGCCCACGCAGCTGGGGTGGTCCCAGTAGTCTCGCTGCTCGCCAAAGGCAAAGTACTTTCTTGCCTTGATGAATTTTGCGAGGTCGCTCACGGGCGGGACAGAGGGTTGGCCGTGTGGGTCTCCGTCGGCGTGGCAGCCATCGAGGTCACCGAGGAAGACACACGGGTAGCCGTCCTTGCGCAGGAGAATGGTAGCGTATGCCATGGGCTTGAACTGCGCGCTGACGACCGAGGCGAGGGCCTGGCCCGCTTGCGTGTCGTGGTTCTCTACCAGCGTCACTGCATCGACGGGCCTGGCCTGTACGAGAGTGCCATCAAAGATCTTGCGCAGGTCGGCATCGTGGCCCTTGTCGCCTGCTTCTTTGAAGTTGTAGTGCAGTGGCGCATCGAAGAGACTGAACTGTTCGTCCCCGAATTGACCAAGGTAGTCCAGGCAGGCCTGCGTGTCGTCGGACCAGTACTCGCCGACGCCAAACATAGGAGGACCAATGGCCTCTTCATTGAAAGGCTCCTTGCCCTGCTCTGCGCGCACCTTGCGCGCTTCCTCCCTCATGGCGGCAACGAAGTCTCGCGCAAACTTGCGCGAATAGTGCTTGACGGCGTCGTAGCGGAAGCCTGCCAGGGGGAAGGTGCGCACCATCCACTTGCCCCATGCGATGATCTCCGCGGCTACATCTGGGTGGGCGTGATCGATGTCGGAGCCCATGAGGTAGTCGAAACCGCCCTTCTCCTTGTCCGTGTCCTCGGCAAAGTGCTTGTTCTTTCCAATGATGCGGAAGACGCCCTTGTCGCCGGTGCGGTTGTCATAGTCCACGCCGGTAAAGTGCTGGAAATTCCACTGGAACTGAGAGTACTTGCCCTTGCGGCCAGGGAAGGTGTACTTTGTCCAGCCCTCGATGTCCCGCGGGTCCCCAATCGACTTTTTACGGTCATCGTCTGCAACTTGTTGGACCTGGGCGCGGGCGGCGAGAAAGAAGCGTCAGCGAGTGCGGCTGGTGCGGGCATGTCCTACCCGTCTGCTCACGCACCTGGAAGACTTCGGTCTCGTCAGCCCCCATCTTGTGGTTGAGGACAGCGTCGACGTAGATGGAGATACCCTTTTCCCGGAGCTTGGCCATCATGTCTTCCAGCTCTTTCCGCGTGCCGTACTTGTTGCGCGTGGCATCTGGGCTGTCGCCTCCCTTTCCATCCTTGGAGAACTCGCCGAGGTCCCACAGGTCGTAGATGTCATACCCGGTGCCGTCTTGTGATGCGCCCTTGGTGGGCGGTGGGATCCAGATGGCGGTGATGCCCATGTCAGAGAGGCGCTCGGCATTGTCCGTGAGCCAGCGCCAGTGCTGGCCCCCACCGGGCGTGTACCATTCAAACCCCTGCAGCATGGTGTAGTTCTGTTCCTCCTCTTCTTCTTGCTGCCCCTCTCCCCTCGAAGTGAGGCGAGAGGAGTGATGTCTGTTCGCAGAGGACGCCATTGTGTCGAATGGAGGGGAGGGGTTTTACGATACCACGGGGAGGCGTGTGTTGGCAGAGAGGGACAAAGGTCTATGCGCTACTTGAAGAAGTGCGCTGTACGGGCGCCTACTAAATACTGTTCGCCTCGAGGACTTGCGAAGGTGAGCGGAGTGTCAATGGTCATTATCTTTCACCAGTGCTCGCTTGGCCACGCGGACACAAGTCGCTTGTCCTCGTGCTCGGCGTCACTGCTGCCCTAGATCCTTGACTTCATTGGCACCATTTGCACAGCCCCTTGCGATCGCTCCAATCGATGCCCGCCCGCCGCGTGTCCGACGCCCCGTCGTCATTGCTCTACGACTCCACCTTAACCTTGCCCTTTCCCAGCACTCCAAGGCAAGAGGAGGCCCTCGCTCCTTCGCAGCCACGTCGTCCGTCTCTCTCAGTCGCAGGCCCAGGCTCGAGCGGGGGCACGCAGGTCCCTGCAGCGGACTCAAAGGCGGGGCCTCGCTGGGGCTGTCCCACGTGGCATTTCAGCCTCGCGTGCTCTCTCGACGCCATCAACGCGTGGAGATGCGGGCACGGGACGTGTTCGGATCCGAACCGTCTGGGAAGGCGGGAAGACGAAGAAGAACCCGGTCCATAGATCGGGCGCTCACGCAAGAGGTGATATGTGCTATCCTCCACGAGTCGCTCTTCCCGGCGCTAGAAGGCTGCTCTCGGTGTTTCACGCCGAAGCGAGGTCGAGAGGGTCCTGCAGTGCTCAAGATGTGACTCGATATGCTCGTGTCGCGTCATTGGTGTTGGACTTGCGCCTTTTGGTGCAAATGCTGCATAGAGCACCATTCGGGGCAGGGTACGCTCCACGGTCGACCACTTTGCTGCGCAACCGCCCAAGTGTACCTAATGCACAGTCAGAAGTGGTTGTTTCAACCGCATTAGACGCAGGTTGTCCGCCCTTGGTTCACGCCCGCGGGTAAAGTAACACGGCCGCCTTGGGAGCAATGTGATGGATCTTATGAATGGCAAGGGCCTTCCGCAAGCAGGACTTGCAATGTCGAATGCTCGACGGCGTGAAATAGATGTCCTGACCAAAGGGAAATGATTGTGACTCGTCTTTGACTTGTGGGCGTGCGAGACACGATACGGCCGGAGGCGCAATTGCCTTCGGCGTTCAAGCCTGCAACGACGCGAGCGAGCGGGCAGACGGTCAGGCGATCGAGCAGAGGTGGGGCGGGCGGGTGGAGGAGCAAGGCGCAGACGCAGGCGCAGACGCAAGCACAAGCCCGCGCACACCCACACGCACTTGCACACGCACATCGTCAGCTCAGCCCTTCAGGCCTTCAGTCCTTCCTCTCCAATAAAAGGAGTGCTGACAAGATCATCTATCCAGTCTCGGACTTCCTCACGATACACACCCAACAGATACGCACACCCACCATGTCGACTCTGCCTATCCCCGTCTCCGTCATTGGCTACGGCTCCTCCGCAAGGACCTTCCACCTTCCCTTTGTCGCCTCCTTGCCCGACCGTTTCACCCTTCACTCTATCCAGCAGCGCCCAGGCTCCAAGTCTGGTCCCCCAGCATCGGATGCCTTCCCCAACGTAAAGATCATTCCCTCCTTTGAAGAGGTCATCTCTGGACCCTCGGCGCTCCCCAAGCCTGGCCTCCTCGTCATTACCACTGCCAACACCACCCACTACACCTTTGCCAAGCAGGCCCTCGAGGCTGGCTATCACGTCATCGTCGAGAAGCCCATCACCTGGAGCGTTGCCGAGGCTGAGGACCTCGTAGCCATTTCCGCCCAGCACGGCCTCGTCTGTGCATCCTTCAACAACCGCCGATGGGACGCCGACTTCCTCACTGTCAAGTCCCTCCTGGCACCTCCCGCTTCCAGCCCCGGTGAGCCCAGCGCCTTGGGCACCCCAACTTACTACGAGTCAAGGTTCGACCGATACCGTCCGCTCTCCAAGGGTGGCTGGAGGGAAGAGTCTGGTTTCGACCAGGGCGGAGGGCTTCTTCTGGACTTGGGCAGCCACTTGGCCGATCAGCGTGAGTGTTCAAGAAAGTGGCGCTTACGACGCCCACCACGCACTGCCCTGCTGACAGCCTCCCCACTCTGTCAGTCCTCACCCTCTTTGGCCCTCCCAAGACGATCACTGCCTTCGTCTCGAACCAGCGCGGACAGCTCGCAGCCAACGTCGACGACGACTTTCTCATCGTCGCGCAGTACCCTCCCACTGCCCCCCTCCCTCCCGACGAGCCCGCACCGGGTACGCGCCTTTCAGGCCTGCGTGCCGTCCTAGGTGCTACCTGCCTCTCCAGCCACGTCGACGCCGAGCAACCCCGCTTCCGTGTAGAGGGCGTGCGCGGTTCCTACGAGAAGCGCGGTACCGACCCGCAGGAGAACCAGCTCAAGGCCGGTTGGAGTCCCGCAAAGCAGGGCGATGCCTTTGGGGTGTACGACGAGGCCAAGGACGCGCCCTCGGTGCGCTTCGGTAGACTGACGACGGCCACTGTAGACGCCGCTGCTGCCCAGGCAGCACCCGGTTCGGCGCCCGTGCAGCCCAAGTTGGCCACGTCGGATATTCCCACCCTCCCGGGAATGTACATCGACTACTATGCAAACGTCGCCGATGCGATTCACGCCGGAGAGAGTGCGCGAGAGGGGAGCGGTTCGAAGGAGGCGGCCCAGCGCGCCATCGACCAGGTCCTGGCCGTCAAGCCTCAGCAGGCTGCCATGTGCGTCAAGTTCCTCAACTTGGCGAGGCAGAGTGCCGTCGAGGGCCGGACTGTCAACTGGGAGTAGGCGCGAGGGCGCCAAGGTGCCGTGCTTGCTCGATGTATGCGATTTGTTTGCGCGTAGGCGTGGGAAATACAGGGTGGAATACAATGCAACACAACCGGAAACCGAGACCGTACTTCACCAACCAAACTGCAGCTGTGCCCTCGAGAAGACTGGCGGGATCCAGTTGAGGTTCTCTGCCTTGATCCGCCTCTTGCGCTTGGCCATTTGCTTCTCATGGTTGGCCAGCACCTGATCATTGAGCACGAGGTAGTGCTTGCCCTGGAACTGCTTGAGCATGTTCAGGCTCGTGCAAGTATGCAGCACATCTGCGTGCGTGATACACGTCTTCCACGCCACTTCGTCGATGCTCGTTTCCTCCCCGTCGCCCTTGTCCAGCAGGTACCCCACGATTGTCTCTGCCCAGTACGCGCGGTAACCCAGGAGTCCCAGATCCGAAAGGGGCTTCTCGGGACTACCGAGCTTGTGCTCGCGCTTGGACAGCTCGTACGAAAAGTCGATGAGCAGTCGCCCGAAACCCGAGCGCTGGTGCTGCGGGAGCGTCAGGATACAGGCTACGTTGTATCCCTCTGCCGACTCCTTTTCCTTTGAGAAGTATCCGATGATGTGGCAGCCTGCGTCGTCGCGCTGGACCATGACATAGTAGAGAAAGGGGTCGACGTCGTAGTACAAAGTCTTGTGGTCGAGGAAGCACTTGGATAGGAGACACAAGTTTCTGCACCATGTCTTTTGCTTGCGCCCGTCGAGCTCGAAGAAGGAAATGTCCTCGTGGCGGTAAATTTCGTTGCCGGGCGGGTGCGTCAGCGTGCACTTTGAGCGGTGGCGCTTGAGGCTGTAGGCAGAGGGGTAGTAGCTGAGGCACATTTCGCAGATGTAGAGTGTGCCCGTTGCGGCGTACTCTAGCGGGTAAGGACTGAAGTACCACGTCTCGATTTCGTGTGCGCCCATTCGGATGCAGTCGAAATTCTTGACCCGAGCCACTTCTGATACGGACTGCGTCATCGACCCCGACGTACGCAGCTTTTCGATTTCCGCCTCCTTGCTAATGGGTCCAGCCTTCTCCTTGTTGGCATTTACCGACTCTGTGAGACCGCCATTGGACTGCGAGGCGGGGACGTCATTCGTCGTGTCCATTGACTCGTCTCCGAGGAGCTCCATGGCGACGACGGCTCCGTCGTCATTGTCCGCCTGCGAGGGCGAGCCGGACCCATCTGCCATTGGCGAGTCGACGCTCATACTCTCCCCGTCTCCATCGGCAGACTCGCCATCAGCGCCTTCGGTATCGGAGTGCTCCCTCTTCGTCGGCGTGACAGGCGTTGCTGCAGCAGTGGCGCCGGGCGTTGCCGGATCTTGAGACCCGACATTAGCAGCCGCCTTCTTTGCAGCTTTCCTGAGGAGGTCCTCCTTGAGTCCATCTGCCTTGGAAGCCTTGTTGGGCGTGCTCGTCCCACTACGAGCATTATTCCCAGCCTTTTTCCTCCCCGGTCCCCCAGCTCCACCATGCCCATGCCCCTTTGTCCCCTGATCAGCGGGCTTAGGCCACTCGACTTCTCTCGTCGTGATCAGCCGCGTACCTGCCACCCACTCGTCCAAACGCTTATTGAACTCCTCGTAGTGGACATAATACTCGTACTTGTCTTCTGGCTTGAGCTCCTCCTTCTTCTGCGCATCCCCACGCTTCACTCTCCCGCGATATTTTTCTCGCCGTGAAAGAACCTCGGCGCGCCTCTCCTCGATTTCGCCCGTTGCGAGGTCGGGCTTCTGCACAAAGATTTTGCAGCCCGGGAGAATCGCTTCGAGCGAGTATGTCCCGCCGGGCGAGACGGAGGGGAGTTGCGTAGGATCCACGCCCAAGCTCGCGCTGCCAGATGGCGTCGCTGGAGACGGCGAGGATGGGCCAGCTGTTTGTGAATTCGACCGGGGAGCCATGTCGGAGACGACGACGACCGGCGGCGGCGGCGGCAGTGGCGGCTGCTGAGCAGGGATTGGGCCCGTGAGGGTCTAGATGATTGGTGCGGGTGACGCGATGGATCCAACGGGTGGCAAGAAGAGCGTGCCTGGAGGGGTCGTGTCGCAGTGTGAGGACTGAGAGCCAAAAGGGTTGACCCGGAAACGGTTTCGGCGACGAGGTGTGTGATTCGAGGTTTGGATCGTGAGTCAAGGAACGCACCTAGCCGGATGGCTGCTGGTCAAGTGTGGTCTGGTGCGGTGAGGCGCGGCGCGTGGGACGGCTTAATGCAGCTCGTGTACAAGTGATTGGAGTCGCGATTAGAGCTGCGACGACAAAGGGCACACGGGTTAATCAAGGCGATCCACTCCAGAGCGCTTCACATTGAAGGTATACGATTTGCATTGTTGGAATTCATTAGACGACGGCGACAAGCAAGCAGATGCCCGGCCAAGGAGCAAGACACGGATGGATGGGCATGGGTGTACAATAGCCGGTCTTGGGAGCCCTCTGGCACCGCCGCCTCACCATCCAAAGATTGCATCTCCAATCCTGCCCATGACGCCCGCCTGGTTCCCATTGGCCGCCCTCTGACCTGGAGCCAGGGCGCTACCCGCTGGACTCGCCTTGCCTGGCGTGCCCTGACCACTTGCACCGCCCACGCTGCTACCGAACAATCCCGTGACTTTTCCAAAAGGAGACGAGGAGCCCGAATTGGGCGCATTTACGCTGCTACGCGCCCGCAGGGCGGCAGCAGGCGAGTCGACGATGTTGATTGGGCGGCCGACGCCCAGGGACGAGGACACTGGCGTCGACTCACGGGGCTGGCCACGACCGAGGAGACCCATGGAGGAGCGAGGACCATTCCGAGTCGACGACGAGGAAGGTAGGACCGACATGGACATGGACGAAGTCATCTTCGATGCAGCGGCACCGGGGTTGCTAGGCTCAGCCGTCGATGACGAGGCGCTCAGACTGGAACCACCAAGGCCGGCTAGGAGAGGTGAGTTGATGCCGTTCATCATGACTTCGTTGTGCAGAGACTCGTCGGCAAAGCGCACTCCGACGTAGGCTACGCCTGCCACCAGCTCGCCCGACCGACGAAGAGCACGCAGCGCATGGTGTGGAGTAGCATAGACGATGCGCAGGCATTCGGACGCACTGCCACCATGCGCGGCATCCGCCGAGGTCAAGGACGAGCTGGATGTAATCTCTCCAATGGTGCCAAAGTGGGAGAGGACCGTCTGACTGAGGCTGGAAGGGAAGCCATACAGCAACAGGGTGCATATACTGGACTCGGCCGGACTGCGAAGAGCCATTGAGCTGGGGCGGCTGCTTAGAGCATGGCTCACCGAGAGAGACGACTGACCATTGTAGTTGACAGTCGAGGGAGGCGAGACGCCCATGCTGGACTGATTGTTGACGACAATGGAATCATTGCCGCCAAATGAAGTTCCAGTAAAGTCGCCGCACGAGGCGTCAGCATCTGCCAATGCTTCCGAAGGTGGTGCATCGTCTTCGTCGTTGACAGTCATGCTAGATGAGAGGGCAGATGGAAGCGGCGGACTACCGACGCTAGACGCTCGCAGGAAGCTTGAAGACCGCGTGTCTCTCGTCTCTCGAGCGGGTGTACCAAATGTAGACCCTTCGCGCGCAAAGGAGCCAGCATACATGCTCCTGCGATTCGTGGAACCTCGCAATCCGCTGGAGCCAAAGATGTTTTCTGACCCGGTCCTACGAGATGGTGCCCCTTCGGGCGACGAAAAGAAGCTAGAGCTGAATCCTTGTGTGGGCGAGCTGGGACCAGCATCCAACGATGTCCGTCGACCGCCGTCTCTACTGGAGCGTGAGGGGGTAGCCGATGTCTGCCCCGCTGCGTTCGACGGCGGAGTCGACTCCGGCTCCTTTGGCGGCGACGATGGAGTTTCCGCAGTCGTCCGACTGGCCGAGGGTGAGTAGGGACGTTGGTTCTTCATGCGGGAGAGGTAGCCGGGAAGGTAGACTTGCTGCGGTGGATTCTGGGGCTGACCCTGTAGCTGAGGCTGGCCGGTGATGATACCCTGGGCATTGAAGTCTGGCTGGCCCGGGAAGGGCGAAGGTGATTGGCCCCATGATGGCTGAGACTGCTGCTGGTATGGGTTGCCCGGTGCCGACGGACCGAATGCTCCAAAGCCACCTCCTGGCTGCTGCTGCTGCTGCTGCTGCTGCATCGGTACCTGCTGCCCCTGTTGCTGCAACTGTTGTTGTGAACCAAATTGAGAGAAGCTGTTGCTGTTAAGCGGCTGTTGCTGTGCGCCAAAGGCACCGAAGCCCTGGCCTGCTTGTTGTGGCTGCTGTTGCTGCTGCTGCTGAGGCGCAAATGACACTTGCTTCTGGGAACCTCCGAGCTCCTGGAGGGTCATGGGACTGCCAAATCCAGAGCCTGGTGTAGCGTTCGGCTGTTGCTGCTGGGGCGCTTGCTGGGCGGCATTGCCAAAGCCGCCAAAGGAAGATGATCCACCAAAGGGCTGCTGTGCGCCTGAGCCAGGCTGCTGCTGTCCAGGCTGCTGTTGATTGAAGCTGCCGAACATGGTGTCGGTGGTGGTGGCGGTGATGCGGTGAGGTTATCCACAACGATGTCAATTCTCCTCTGAGAAAAGGGTCCGACAAGTTGTTTTGAAGGTTCAAGGTTGGGGAAATTGTGCAGCGAGCATGGAAGCTGTTAAGTGTGGCACACACACCACCAACCTCACCAACTCTGGCTGGTGGCCGTTGGCTGAACAAAAGCGCGTCGCCGCACGTGACGCACGCACTAAGGCGCCCATGTGTGTCGGGTGGAGTCCACCAAAATCTCCTGGAAGTATTGGAATTCTTCGAGGGGCATTCCCCGTGCACCTCTTGCCTCTGCAATGGCCAACTGCAACATGGCCAATCAGCGCATCGTACCGACATGTAGTCGAGCAAAGCATCTTCTCACACCCGCAAGACTCTTCGGCAGTCAATCACTGCTGACCGGTCCATGGACCGGACGCGCTTCTGGCGGCCAGCGGGGCTTCGGCCTTGCAGCCGCTGTCCATCAGCAACGGGATGATTCGCTCAAGCGTCATCGACCCGTTCCTAAGCCCCATAAGCGCAATAGCTTGTATCAAGAGGACCTAACTCGAGCAAGCCGAGTCCAGGAAAAGCGCCGTGCTTTTGATGACGAGACTCAGGCAAACCCGTTTTACCGGATACTCGCCTCGCCTCTGAGGAAATGCCAAATCACCAGAAGAACAATGCCGCGGGACATGCTCATCTGTCTCAAGCCTGTATTCGTCCCGGAAGTGGACGATTCCGGAGGGTCGAACCCCAACCCGACCCCACCATCAGCGCGCGTCTCTGCGCTCACGGGTCTGCCAGAGCTCTTTCTCCCCGACTACATTTACCATCCAGCTTTCCAGCCGATAAAGCCCGGAAAGGCGTCCTATTTCTGCGTCGACCAGAGGGTGTTGCAGGAGCTTGTCAATCGCAAAGGTCAGTGGCGTGACGAACTGCCGACTTGCATATACCCTGTTCCTCTAGCTGACACGCCGACCGACTCTTTCGCTTCTCCTCGACTCACCAGGCGGTACCCTCGGCATTGTTTCATCGACTGCGCGCCTACCGGACAACCTAGCTGCCATGATCACTTTCCAGCTGCAGCAGCGTGTCCTGCAAGAGATTCTCTTGCTCCATGCTACTAATCGGACCAGACCAGACTTACTCATGCCGAGGTTGCGCGCAACGTCAGACCAAGACGCAGCAGAATACAGCCAGAGCCCGAGCGAGAGCGAAGGGTTCTCCGCCCTCCTCGATTTTGCGGAGTCCACCGACAGAGGGGGAATTTCCACCGAATCTGTTCCCACACCTGCGTCTCTCCCCCTGTACTTCTCGATACCAACACTCCTCCGTCGGCCCGCGTCGACGCCTGACATGGACGCCATCTTGCCTCCAGACGCCACGGACCCGCACACGCACACGGCGTACCCCGAGCGAGACGACGCCGGCTTCCTGCGTTTGTCTCCCGCGCTGCAACGCTCCCCCTTGGCCGAGGCGCACCGTCTCCTCGCTGAGGTCCTGCATGGTACTGCCAATGATGCCCCTCTCCACCCTACTACGCACCTGCGCATCCCCCTCAGACCGGCATTCGGCGCTTTGCTCGTGGCCCTTTGGAGGTTGGAGAAGTGGGAGGGTAGCGGGCGGACACAAGAGGATATACAGGACGGAGATGATCGCGGCAAAGGAAATCAAGACGGCCAAGATCATGCGACATAGCAGATGACGCGAGTCGCAATACATACGAGCACTTGCTTCTCAGCAGCCCATGCAATGCACGTCGTTCTGCCTTCCGCTCCATGGTCTTCGCGTCCGCGTCTGACATTCAACCAGCGCAGACGCACCGTCGTCGTGCATTTCATTTATGATATCGTGTTACAGTACAACAATGGTCGAGTGGAGTGGAGTGGGGCGAGCAAGGCAGGCGCCACATGACGTACAGCATTGCGTGCATAGTGTAGCGTTATGGAGCAATAGACTGGCAAGGGGGATGATCTCGGCTTGGTTCCACCTTTTTGTCCCTCTCATTCACGTACGCTTCCTATCCAACTACCCATCCATCTGTTTCCGGCCGTCTTGGCGCGAGGTACGGACGCGCAGGCTAGTCCTCACCAGCGTTCCCATCCAGCCCCTCGCCCTTGCCCCCTAGAACATCCTTCTCGCCGGCGCCAGCGGCGTTCGAGTTCGATCCATCAGGGGCATCGACACCGGCCAGATCCTCCGCGGGGTTGGCGCTGGCGTCCGAAACGCCGCCGCCGCCATCATGAGCACTCTTGGCGCGTGCAGGCGACTGCACAGAAGGCGCTTCTGCAGAGTCGGATGCCGCATTTGCTGCCGTCGCAGTCGAAGACGATGACTGGCCACTGGCGTCCTTAGTTGCGTCCCCTTCAGCATGAAGTTTTCGCCCTCTTCCGCCCTCGCCATCTGCCTCGGCCTCATTGTGCTCCCGAGCGATGGCTTCCGATGATGCCTTGTGTGCGATGGAGCCGGTGCTGGCATCCTGGTCTTGCTCATGCGACGCGACGCCCTTCTTGCTACCCGCACCGGCACTACCTCCCGCCGCCACGGAAGCTACAGGAGACGCAGGTGCGCCGGCAGCAGGAATCGAGTGATCCACGCCAGATGCTGACCCAGAACCATTCGTAGCTGCCGTATTGGCAGCAGATGATGCAGCGAGTGCAGGGTCTGAACCCTTGGGCATGGCAGACACGCTCGATGCTTTGAGAGGTGGCGCAGGACCATTCGCGGCCGTGGCGCCGCCGCTGCCTCCGCCACTTCGATTGGCGCTGGACCCTGCAGCGGCAGAGGATGACGAGGAGCCGGATCGGGAAGAGATCTTGCCAATATACCAGCTGGGAACCCATCCACGCGCATACGCGCCGCTCTCCTGGACGCAGTAACTCCAGTGGTTGTACCGCTTAAAGACGCGAAGCCGGTCGTCCTTCTTGAGCTCCAGCCTTGCGCTCCCTCCATTGGCTTCGGCAGTGCCGCTGTCACTTCCAGCGCTGCGTGAGCTCGCTTCCTCCTGAGCCGATGGGGCGGATGTATAGTCCATGAGCATGATGCCCGGTGTGGATGTTGAAGTGATGATGCTCGGTGGGATGGGCGCCGTCGTCTTGTTCACAGCCAGAAGGCTGTTTCCGCTGGCGGAACCCGCTCCTTGGCCCAACCCCTGTCTCTTTGCCATGACATCTCCGGATCCACCGCTCCCACTTCCATTGCTGCCTGAGGCGCCGCCGCTGCCTGCTGCTACAGAGGCGGGCGTAGGCGTCGATGCCTCTCCGCCTTCGACGTCATAGCCTGGGACAGACCCATACTTTCCAGCTGACGACGAACCATCCTCTGCGGTCGAGGGCGTCAGGACCGAAGCCAGTGGTCTAGACGTCTCGATCAAGCAACCTGCGGGAACCCAACCGGAACGAATCTCCGCATTGATGTTCGAAGACTGGGACCCGTCCAGTTCCGCGCTGCCTCCTTCGCCAGCACTCGTCTCTGGGGCGACGTACGGGACAATGTCTCCGAGTCCCGTCGCGCCCGAGTCGCGCTGTACGACCCACCATCCCTTGGCCTTGGATAACACCACAAAGGTGTCACCAACCGTGACGTCGAATTCGTCATCCCGCTCGCACGTGTATGGATAGATGGCAATGGCGAAAGTTCTGGGCCCATCGAGGTTGGGAAGCTGTGCAGCAGGGCCCGTAAAGATGGCTTCGCCATTGGCTCGGCCCCTGAGTGCCAAAGCATTGTCTCCGCCAGCGTCTGCAGATGCCTCGGCGATCCTCCTCTTGCCCGCGGAAGATGACGTCCCAGACCCGCTTGTACCGTTGTTCTGAGCAGAGGAAGCGCCGTCCTTTTTGGAGGAGGTGCTTCCTGCAGAGCCTCTCCGCAATGCAGCTTTGGCATTTGCAATTGAAATTGGGCTCTTGACGTCGCGGATGTGACGCAGCATGAAGACGGGATTTTGTCTTGCCTCCTTGAGCTTCTGGAACAGTAGCAGGGGTTTCTCATCATAGGATAGGCAGCGCTCCGTCGTACCGTAGCAGATGAAGAGTGCATACAGCCTCCAGTCGTCGTTGATCTTGTACTTTTTGAGCGCGGCAGGCAAGACCTTGTAGCACGGATCTTCCAGCGTGACACGGAAGGATTTGTATGGATTGTCGCCCGTCCCCAGGGTGGTGGCAGTTCCCACAAAGTCCCGTCCGCCGCCAGAGGACGACGATGATGATGTGCCTGCTGCTGCTGCTATTCCTGTCGCAGCCGTCGTCGATCCTGTTGCCGCGGCGCCGTCTTTGTCCTTTGATTGAGCTTGATGGGCGTTGTTAGAAGACGTATTGGTAGCAGCTGTGCGCGACTGGGCTGCCTTGGACTGCTCTGGAGTCATTGTAGCATGACCGGTATGGCCGCTGGATGGAGGTGAAGTGGGTGGAGGTTGAGCATTCCGCGACACGCCTCTGCTCGAGGCAGTGTTGGCCGTCTGACCCGCGCTAGGCCGCTCAGATCTCATCCAAGGAGGATAGGTGGCACTGGTTGGTGTAGATGCGCTGCCAGAAGACATTGCGGCCGGTGACAGGGCGCCCGTGTCTGTGGTATGGCCGTCGGTGGAAGCGGCGTCATCTGCCATGCCCCTCGAGCGCATACCAGTCGGGCCGCCAACGGCACTGAGGAACGAGGGTGAAGGCGGCTCCATTGGATTGGCGCTCGTGGGTGTCCGTATCCTCTCTTCGACCTCTCCCGCACCAGTCTGGCCATCATGATGATACTGGTGCTGCTGTCGATAGGGGTCATCGTGTGCAGCAGGTTTGCTGCTGTGATTCGATGAGGCGTGGCTCAAGGCAGAGTGAGGCCCGAAATAGACGCTGTCGGCATTGTGGGTAGGGGCAGCCACAGTCGATGCGGCTGTAGAGCTCTTTGTAGAGGAAGCTGCGGGGGAAGGGAGGGGTTGGGAGTGGGAGTGGGAGTGTGAATTCTGGGTCTGCGAGTGCGGCTGATGCTGTAAGTGGTGATTCGAGGGGTGGTGGTGAGGGTGGTACTGCTGATGTTGCTGCTGCTGATGGTGGTGATGGTGGTGATGCGAGCGGTCATGTGCCTGTGCATAAGCCTGCTGTTGTGCGTGCCCAGGGTGGGCATGTGTCGAGGGCGAGTTGAGACCGCTCTTGGAACTGCTGGGCACCGACGGCTTGCGACTCAGGTGACCGAGACCGCTAGAGCTGGCAGGTACAAAGGGCTGAAAGGCGTAGTCCGTCGTTGGAGCACGAAGACCTTGATACCTGCAGATGCCGGTAAAGTCGTACTGGAATTTGGCGAGGAAGACGGTGGTGCGCCGCAGCTCCTGCTCGAGGCGGATGATGCGTTCGTCTCGCTGACGGAGGCAGGCAATGAGCTGAGGTATCGTGACGGGCGGCTCTACAGCTGCTTGTACTTCCTCGGCTAAAGGCGAGCAGCGCGAGGAGAGAAGGAGAGAAGGAGAAGAGGGTCAGCTGCTGAGACACAGCCCGTAGGGGGCGTAGAGAGTCATTTCCACTCACATTGTGGTCGATAATCGCCCTGCTCAACGTCTAGTCCCCAGACCTCCTTGAGCTTGTATATGGCACCCAGGAGTGCCAGCCTATGACCCACGCTATCCACGCCAAGGTCCTTGAGGGCTTCATTGTCGAGCTGCACCAGGACATCCCCAGTGATGCCCTGCTCCCTAAATGTGGGAGCTAGTATGGATAGGTTGATCGAGGACAGCCACGAGGACACCTGCGCGTCTTCCCATTCTGTCACCGGCAGGGATATGCCAGGCGAAGGTGCCGAAGCTAGCTGTGCACTGGTGGCAGCGCCAGCATTGCCCGACGACGAGGATGCGCTGAAGTGGGCCCCGGATGTGCCGACATCATAGCCATTCGGATGCACCGCGGCCATGGAAGGCGAGACCCTGGGGGAGTGATGGCGGTGGGCCGAGTGAGTCGAGATGTCCGCTGGAGAGAGGCGCTGACTTGGATGCGAGTCGTAAGGGTGCAGATTGGTCTCGCGGTGATGGCGAGACGAGGGTGTTTGGAAGCGTGGGTAGCGTCAATGGCGCGCTCAAGAGAAGAGGCGTGACAGTGCAGATGGTGGCGGGTGCAAGCGCAAGGAGAAGTGAAGTGGTCCCAAGTGGTGGGTTGCCAGAGCCACGCGCTCGTCGGATAGAAGAAGGGATGGCCGGGCCGAGGTATCCGTTTATAGTAGCCAGAGAAGAAATGGGAGAAGGACGAGCTTCGAGTGGCGGACGGTGCTGCAAATCAAGTCGTCTTTGATGCAAGAGCGGGAGGGGGAGCAGGAGCAGGAGGAGGCGGGTAGCAACAAACGGTTCACGGGAGGCCGAGGCGGACAGGAACAGACTCGGTCGCTTCCGTCGTCGTCGTCGTCGTCGTCGTCGTCGTCGGCCTGGTCGCACGTACGTCGTGCTTCGTCGTCACCTTCGACCTGCAACCGTCGACGTTGTGTTCGTCGGTGGTTTTCTCTTGTCAAATGTCGGTGTCGTCGCTTTGCGTCGTCAGACTGTGGTCGTCGGTACTTGCGTCGTCATCGTTTGGCGATTTGTCTTTCGTTGGGCGTCAAGAGGAGTGCGTGCTGCGTGAGCGTGCGTGCGTGCAGTGCAGTCCAAGTCGCGACTGCGACAGTCCAGTCGGGTCAGTCCAGTCCAGTCCAGTCAGTCGTCCGTTGAGCCGTCGAGCCGCCTCTTTGAGCAGGAGCCCTTCGTCGGTCGTCCTCGCTCTCTTGCCTTCATCTGCGTCTGCGTCTGCCTCTGACGCCTCGCCCCTCCCGCTGCCACTCAGTCTCCCGCCCGTCCGCCCTACTGAACCGCGTACGTGTTTCCGCCCCGCATGCACGCCCGCCCGCACGCAGCCACGCAGCAGCTTGCGCTGATTAAGCGCGAGGGCGAGGGTGGGCGGCGTTGATTACCCACTTTGACAAGCGTGCTCTAATCAGCGCCATGGCAACTTTACTTGTACACTAATCGCCGCCTAGTTGCGCCTCTTCCGGAGCGGCCCCGCTTCCGCCTCAGTCAAGCAAGCATAAGGGGCCCGCCCGCACGTCGAGGTCTGGCCAATATGTAGTCTAGTCTTCCCTTGAGGCTCAGCCCATGACCCCCAGGAAGTGAACAGCAAGGTGATACGCGACCTGTTCAGCTTCTTATTCACACCCGTCGGGATTGTATACACGCTGCTTAACACCGACCACCGAGGCCGAGGCCGAGGCCGCGGCGCCTTTTTCTTCTCCTCATCGGGGCCCTTGCTTCAATCATTCATTCGTCCTGATCTATTGCATCTAGACTGGGTGATGTGATCTCTTGCTGGCAGGGCTGTACGTTTGCTTACGCGGGAGGAGGGGGCAATAGCACCGACTCGCCGTGCAGCTGAGGGTTGCTTATCGCGGCAATGGAACTCGGATGCAAAGGGAGACACCTCCTTAATCCGATTCTATCTTGGTGCGCATATGCAGGCACAGACATCACGCTCCGAAAGAGTCCGGTTTCTGTTTATGTTCGTGTTCACTGTCATTGTCATTGTACGTCTCGCACACTGACTGGTCAGGTGGAGGCCATGGCAGCGCTGCCGCCACGTCCACGGCGAATATCTATAAGGGGGCTTGAAGAAACGGGAGCGATCAGAGCGACTATTTGGCAAGGGTGTTTTGATGCGAGGCGGGGGCGCGTGAGGAAAAGGGGGGCACACAAGCTGATTCGAAATGGACAAGAGCGTGCGTGGACCGCACCACAGGACAGGCTCGCGAGAAAGGTGATGGGATGTAACCAGGGCGGGAGAGGTATGTGTTGTGCATGGAGAATGGCCCGAGCTCGTGTTCGTGCAAACGGGACCTTTTATAGACGCAAAAGCAGCAGTCGATGATGTCGTGCGACTAGAAGGAGAAGAGACCGCCAAGACGCTGCTTCCTCCCGCCCAGCGCGTATGCAATGATCGTGGCGGCAAAGAGACCCACAGTCAGACCAAGAGCCACTTCGATCAGGCTCTCGGCGACGGTGAAGCCCGACGAAAAGTTGTCGCTGCCCGTGTTGTTCGTCTGGGCAAAGTTGAGCAGACCTCCATTCGAGAGACCCGAGGGCAGCTGGTACAGAACACCCGTCACGGCAACGACGTAGGAGCGGCCGTCGAAGATGCGACCATAGGCGTTGGACAGGACACCGACTGCTAGAGATCCGAGGGCAGACGTAATGTCCTGGCGGCCAGACAATGCACCTGCCGTCGAGGCAAAGTGATTGCAAGCCCAGCCGGCACAAGCGATCAACACCATCGCCGGGAACTCCTTGCGGTTGACCTTGGCCTGGTTACGCAGCGAGAGGCAGATCGAATACATGGGCACAGTGAGCAGAGCCCAGATGAGGTTGACGTCGGAGCGGTACCAGATGGCGTCGTCGTGGACGTCGGAGCACTCCGAGACGGAGGTGCTGTTGCTGCCGCCCGAAAAGAGGGCCCAGAAGGAAGAACCAATCGACAGACCGAAGCCCAGGAAGAGCGAGTAGATGATGGCGTAGACCAGCCGCACCGAGCCTGCAATCAAGTTCTTACTCTGCAGCTCCAGGGAGCCACTCAGAACAATGAAACCCGGGAGAATGAGCACGATGGAGCCTGATACGACGCCGGCGTAGCAAAAGATTCCCGTCGAAGCGAGGGCGGCAGCAATGAAGGAGTTGAGTGACGCAAAGACGATTTCGAATACGTTCGAGAAGAGCTCCGTGGTAATGACTGACTGTGAGTAGACGAGGAAGGCGCCAAGAGGCCAAGCGAGGACTGCGTCGATGAAGGAGCCATTGAAGCCCATTGGCCCAACACAGATGAATGAAGAGCAGAAGCCACCGATGATGACCATTGGCCATCGGCCAATGAGGGGCTTGCGCCTCATCAACTCGTCGAGCTGTGCTGATGCCTCGTCGACTCCAATCTTGTCGTGAATGACGTTCCAGTAGATTGTATGCATGTCCGTGAGCTTTGTGAAGTCGAGGCCACCTGCTTGCTTGATGAACTTGGTCTCGGAGGTGTGCGTTGCGTCGTCTCCAAAGGCAAAGAGCATGAGGTTGGGAAGGTAAATGCACCTGCAATTGATCTCGAGCACCCGAGCCGTTTGCTGGATCTGCGTCTCGATTCGGTGAGTTGGGGCGCCGAACATCATCAACGCACGGCTGAGCTTCAGCAGGAACTCTTGTCGCTGAAGGATGGCTGCAACGTGCATGGTAATGAAGATTTCTTCCTTCCTGCGCTTGCTCTTGGCTCGCTTCTTGAGACGCTTCTGCCACTCAGCCTTGGCCAACTTCTCGTCGTCCTCGGCAGTACCAAAGTAGTCCATTTGTTCTTGACCCATGGGGTCCGGTGTGTTGACGTTGGAGTGAGTCCAGCCCTTGAACGCATTAAGACTATGGGATGGCAGGTGCAAGATGTTTCCCGACTGCTTGCGAGAATGGAGGCTGGCAGCGCCGTTTGCTCCGCCGTACCTTCGGTTAGGCGTTACGGGTTGGGTCCCGTTCGCCGAGTAGTCGTTTGCCGGCGGGGAGCGGGCGCCGGGTGTGCCAGGTTGAGACTGGCTGCGCCTGGACGGCCGTGGTGCGGCAGTGGCCACTGCCTCGGCAGTACGCTTGAGAGTCTTTGCGTTCAATTCGGGAAGCAGATAACGATCGACGGTGTAACCCGGGCGCTTGGGATTGGGGCCCAGTTGTGCATGATGCGGGCTGACTGCACCGATGAGGTTGCCCGTGGTCGCGATGAGGCCACCAATGACACCAGCCGACGAGCGGGCGGCTTTGGGCCGCTCCTCGCCGACTTCCTCGAAGCCAGCTTCGTTTGCGACGACCTTGAGCGTCTTGGCAGCCGCTGTTCCGGTCATGACAGCAAGCTTGGACCCTCCTTGGCTGACGTCGCGGGCCCATGCTACGCCAGGTGTGTTGGCAGAAGGTGCCCAGCTTTTCCTTCGGTCAAAGGCTGGGCGATGAGCAGCACCAGCTGCACCGGCCGGTGGCACCACGGGCGCAGAGCCATCCATGGAGGCCTTTTCGTTTTCGAGCTTCAGCTCCTCGCTGACGGCATCCAAGAGCACATCTCGTTCTCGGTCCGGCGTCGAGACGGCGCTGGTGCCTCCGGTAGTGGGTGTGGGACTGGCTGCTTTCCTTGCGCGTTCCTCCTTCTGTTGCTGCTCGTAGAGCTTGAGAATGTTGCCAAGGACTCCGCCACTCATGACGGGCCTGGCGTCTAGGTTGGCAGCAGTCTCCATTGGGTCGGGGGTCGAGGCTCCAGAATCGAGGTGGCGACGATTCGTGCTGGGCATTCGGCCAAGACCGGGACCTTCGTCGTCACTGAGGCCCTGTCCAGTCATGAGCTTGTGGGCCCGAATGAGCTTGGCAGCTTCCCGCTCGTACTTAGTGGGTCGGCTGCGAGGGCCTTGACGGGTGCCAGTCGACGTGGTGACGGGAACACTCTTGGTGTTTGTCGGTCCGCCCTCTTCCGGTGGCAACTTTTCGGGATCGCTAGCTTCTGCTTTGGGCTTGCCGACGAGAGCACGAAGCTTCGCCCAGCCCTTTGGCTCCTCTTCCTGGACTCCCTTTTTACGCTTTGGCTTGCTGGGCATGCCGTCGACCTCGCCGGCCATGAAGTCGATGTGGTCCAGGTCCGAGTCGGCAGCGGCGTCGTAGCTTCCCGAGTCAGAGGTTCCGCCGGGCGTAGAGGTGCCCGAGGTGGCCCAGTCTGGCGTCTCGATGCCTTGACGTACGCGAGCTCTCCTTTGCTCGGCTCGTGTGTGGGCTTGACTCTGGATGGCCTGCTCGAGCGCGGTGGAGCGACCTCCGTGCCAGCCACTGGGTCCATCGACCATGGTGTCACTCTGAGCTTCATGACGTTGAAGCTCGCGTTGGAGCTCCATGAAGGCGGCACCATCGAGACCGTCGGCATCCAGACCGCGTGCGCCGGTTAGTTCGATGTCGGGAATGGTAGGTTCGCCTCCCTCTGCAACGGCGGCACTTTCGATTTTGCCTGCATTTTCGTGCGCGGGAGCTGATATGGGTCCACCGACGGCTTGTGCAGAACCATCGCTAAGACGGGCAGAGAGGTGAAGGGGGCCGGGATGATTTGGACGGATGACGCTTCCGGGCGTTCCGCGTGTCGCCGAAGTTGCGTTGTCTCCAGCCTGATGGGTCTGGCTACGGTCGATCTTGGGACGCGGTGCCGCGTCGGCGCCCAGTGGGGAATCTTGGTGCGATTGTTGCTGCTGCTGCTGCTGCTGCTGCTGCTGCTGCCAAAGCTGCTGCTGCGGGGAATGCGTGCTGTTGGAGCTGTCCCCCGAAGCACCCCAGTGTACTCTGCCGCTACGGCGGACGGTGGGCGAGAACTCGGGGGAGCTTGTGGTTTCGTCTGCCAAGGCATTGACGATCCGCTCGGCCTCGCCAGCTGGGGGCTGCTGATCCGTCGAGATGGCGCGTTGTGGGTCGGACATGGCTAAGAAGAATATGCTGGGATGCTACGGGGATACACGTGCGATGCTGGTGGAGAAGGTTCTGATGTGGCTCTGATGTAGTCGGTCCGCACCTCTAGGCGGCACCAGGAGTGGACGCGAGCGGGGCGGGTGGCGACAAAGAGGTGTGACCCGTTGTTTGTTGAGAGGGTATGGTGGCAAGGCAGGGACAAAGGTGTCGATCGAATGGGAAGGTGGAGGAAGAAGAGGGATGCAAAAGGAGCAAGGAGGATCGCTGGCACCGACGAGTATGGGCGACACGTCGACGGGCGTGGGGAAAGGTGCGAGACTTGCGCTGCGTGTGAGACGCAGGGACAGTCGTCGATCGACGAAGGAGAGAAGGGAGCAAGAAGAGGGAGGTTGAGGTTTGCGGGAGCTAGGAACAAGGGCGCGCGCAAACCATATGTGCCCGTCGTCCAAAGTGAATGCGGTCGAGTGAAGGGATTGTGAAGTGAAGGAGGCAGTTTGAATCGAGGTGCCAGCAAGGGCAGATGTCAAATGGGGGAGCTTGAAATGGAAACGGGAGAAAACGCCTGGGCGTTTGGGCCTGCTGAATGAAGTGCCGAAAAGGCGGGCTTTCCTCCTGAATAGCAGAGGCAGGCGGGCGGGCGGGCGAGCGGGCGGGCGGGCGGGCGGAGTGGGGCGGGGACACGCCCGTGATTGGCTTGGCTTGGCTTGGTTTGGACTTGGCCTGACTTGCTCACCCTGCGCCGCCCAAATTATCATCTGCAAGACGGCTCGACCGATGCTTGCTGCCCCTCGGATGCTTGCTTTTGCTTGCAGACTCGCCTCTTGGTGCTGGTCTTTCGCGCTGCAGACGTAGGTCCCGCTGACGACTGCGCCACCCCGGCGCAGCTTCCCCCACAAGCTCAGACGGTCGACCGACTTTACCCAACCTCACTCACTCGATCCCACTCACGCGGCCGGCACACGGACAGACAAGAGAACATCATCGCGCGTCGCTACGTCGCCGGAACAGGGCCTCCGACTTGCCGCCCGGCATCCGCGCCCGCCCCGGAACACACCGTCCCGCTCCACCTTCAAATACATACGCGCAGGCTGGTAATCGTCAGAAGGATGGAGCGTCGACATGGGGCTGGCTGCGGGTGAGTGGTACAATACATCAACCTGCTGGCATTGATAGGGACGGTGGGACTGGGGTGGGTCCCTTTGGTCGACGGCGAGGCGGGCGAAGGCAGTTTTCCCACCGCCCCTTGCTCTCAATCAGAAACAGCCTCTGTCCGCTGCTGCCGAGTCTTGCTTTGCTTGGCATTGAACAAGGAAGTCCAGTCCAGTCCATTCGAAAAACACAAGTGGGCAACGCCCGGACAAGGTGCTCTTCTTTCTCCAACACGCAGCATGCGACATTCACACGACCCGCTCGCGAAACGCACAAGTGCAAGGTTGCCAGCTACTTAGCGGGCTGGCTCGTCTCGTCAACCCAAATCACCACCTCGATTTGCAGCTCAGTATCGGCGACTTGCTTCGCAAAAGCGCTATCTCCTCCGCCGCCTGTCTCCTCGCCCTCTCTTCTCTCAGCAAGGAGCACCGGCGTTCAATGCGTTTCTGTTTCCTTTTTCGCGCCCTAAACGGACCCTTTTGAGACTCCGCCAAACTCAAGCGAAATCTTCAAACAAGCAAGCAAGCAAGCCATAGCCGGCTGTGCAGGCAGGCAGGCAGGCAGGCGGGCGTGCGGCGTGCGGGCGTCAGGAACAAGACACAAGCCTTGATGAAAAGCAAGCACAACGCAGGCGCACCCTGCTCGATGCCAGGCGTCAGCGGGCAAACTTGGCCGAAGCCCAAGCGAAGTGTCCAATACGCGGGCGGATGAGGGCCGCGATGGGCTGAGTAATTTCGCGCCCCGACTGGCCGTCATGGGCGCCACGGCGGCATGGCATGGCATGCTGCCAGCGTGCGCGCCGTGCCGAGTGATGACCGCCAGAATCCACTGCGCGCGAGGGCGCGCGCGCTATTGGTTTCTCTCGGGCTGGTCGGCCACGCGCGTGGCAGGCCTTGTAGTGTAAACCTCCACCCATGAGCAAGCCCTAGCGGTGTCATGGACCTTGGATGCTGCGATTTGCGATGCTGCGATTTGCGTTAGCGGCCGTCCGGCCCCACCAAAGTTCTTGACAGACTGAGACAGATTTCACAGACAACCAATGCCATTCACGCGGGCTGATATCATCACGCTTGGGTGGGGTAGGGCGTGGAGTGGTCCGCAGGAGTGACGCCCTGTAAGAGGCACGGCCGCGCTCTTGTCATCCGTCATCGGCGCAGGGAAGGCATGGCGATCGAGCGGGGATCCCGAGTGGGAGTGGTACCACGCGACAATATGAATTCGCCTGACAGGTGGTATCCCCACCTGCGAGGGCTACTTTGAAAGCGCGCGTCGTGATCATGGTGTCTTGGCTTGCCCGGTTTCTTGGCTGGCTCGGCTTTCTAGTCACGGCCGTCAATGGGCTTTCATCTCCGGCCGTAAGCGTCACATACGTCCGCGTATTGTACGATGCTGGAGAGTTGGCAACATCCCCGTATTCCTGCGCACTGTGGAAAGTTGCAACGATGCGTATCCGGACATCTGTGGAGGCACGATGCTTTGTCAACCTTAAGCCGCCTTTTGCGCAAGGACTGCTGGCCTCACGTACGAGGCCCACCGGAGTCGGTGAGCAGTCGTGGCGCCTGGCCCAGCCTGGGATTGGCCTGCATCTGCGGGATATAGGCATTTGCTCTGACCACATGGGACCCCTCCGCCTCTTTTCGAGCGAGACTTTCCCGGAGAATATTTTACTCGACGAGCGGGCAGAAAGTCGTGGGTCATGTGATCCATCTCAGTCGACGTTGCAACCGGCGTCTTCGTCCTGCCGCCTTCGTTCCGCCTGTTCAATGCAGAGGCGTGGGGCAAGGCTACGGGCCCAGCTCTCTCCATAGGCGTTGCCCCACGTCGCTCGATGAGCGTTGCCCCACGAGGTTCGATGCCAACGTGACCACATCATTTCGGACCCCATCTAAGTAACAAGACCTGCCTGGCGTTCTCGTAGGACGTGGTGATTGGATGCGTCTGATGGAAAGGCCGTCTGCGTGTTTGCTACACACACGCGGAGCTGTAGCGACGCGGGGTCACTTGACCTTACCTCGACGACCTGCTTGTTGCCACCACAGGGTGGAGCCCGTGGCTGAGTGGGGGCTGGGTGGCTGGGTGGGGGAAGCCACAAGGACCCTGCAGCGGAAGGCGGCTGAGTCAGCACCGCCGCCCGCCAAAAACACGAGCCAGCACTCACCGCTCCCCCGCTCACTTCACCCCGACACGGACGCGCTCATTCGCCCCAGAGCGCGTCGCGGAAGTGGCCCGAAGCAGCAAGCGGCGGCAGCAGGCATCCATCAGGCCGCATCAGCAAGCATCAAACCAAGTTCGTCGCAAGTTGGGTCACTTGGCGGCGACTTGCGAGGAGACGCGGGGCGTAGCGTAACATTGGACGGTAGCAATTCGGTCAGCAAAGGATTGTCTCTTTTTCCAGTGGGTCGAGACTCTACCCCTTCCTCAGTCGTCTGACGACAACCTCCCAATCCGTTCCTCATCTCACCCGCGTTTCTCACAACCTCGACCCTGCTTCCGCGTGCAGCCCTCGACTTGCCACCGTGTACTCAGGAGCCACGTCGCCACGCCGCGCGTTCGCCTGCAACCGTACCCTTGGCACCTCTTCGAACACACATAGAAGGCCCAAGTGTGCCTGCCACCTCACCATCTTTCCATCGTTTGTGGTCACGCCCACCCCGCAGCAGCGCCCTTTTGCCTCTGCTTTGAACAGCAACTGGGGGCAGACCGACTTTGCACGCGTGCCCTGATGCTCGTTCGCGGAGCATCGCACAGGGCGTCGTCATGTCTCAATTGCTCTCCAACGACTCCTTCGAGATCATTGAGGACCCCTCCGAGATCATTAACCACAGAGCAAACGCCGAGCCTGCGAATACTTTCGCCAACAATGGACATGGCCCCGCCGATAACCATACGCCACGCCAAGGGCAAATACCCGATACGGGCTCGTCGCGGCGCAAGCTGCCGGAGAACTTTTTGCCTTCTTCCTCTGGCCACACCAAGCGCAAGCATAGTGGCAGTCCTCTGCAAAGCGGTTTCGAAGCATCCTCGTCCGTCCGGCCTGCTGCTTCGGCGTCCACCAGCAATGGCTCATCGGCTCGCGTCTGGAATCCTCCCCCACGGCCTCGAGACGTAGAGTTGAAACAAAGAGCAGCCAATATGGTGGCAACGCTGCGCCACGGCGAGGAGAAGATACCCATGGTTGGAGGCAGTGGAGCTCGCGTCCCCAACCGCTTCCTGAACGATCAGGGGCAGTTTGGAAACGGCAGTGGGTCCACGCGGCAGCCCAGCGACGCAATTGACCTCACAAACGACGACGGCAGCACCGACGGAGAGGGCGACGAGCCACAGATTACCGCTGTACGAAGCGGTGACGTCGAATTCGATGAAGCGCGCAACAATGGCCCAGTGTGCCTCGGAGTCATTGCGGCAATCGTCCTTTGCATGTACGGACTCCCCGACTCGCTGATCACAGACGGTCCCGGCGCGGAGAACCCGCATCAGGACACCGATCCTCTGTACGCAAGGGATAGTTGGCCAAAGTCTCAGGCGACTGGCAAGCCAATCATCAGTCACTGGTGGTCGCAGCCAGGATACAGGCCGGTGGTCATTCGCCCCGCCTATCCCTCTGGGACGGCTGCTCAGTCCGTTCAGCGCACAGCCGGTCAATGGTCATATGGCGGTAATCAGCCCGCGCAGCAGAAGCCAAAGGCCGAAGTGAGAGTCTCGACTGTCCTGTCGCCAATGGCACACATGCAAAAGCAAGCCCGCCTGGGGATCCCCCCTCAACAACGTTCGCCAACTGCGCAGACTTCGGAGCCGTTTGGAGCATTGTCGGACAAGTTCACCAACGCACTGGAACCGCTCATCTCGCGCGGAATGATCAACATGGAGGCTCGCTGCAAGCTGACAAAGCCCCAAAAGCAGAGCCACTTCCTTCACTCGGTCGAGCTACTGGCCTTCTGTACGAGACCGAATATCAATTATGTCATCGAGGCGCTGTCAAAGGCTGGCATCTCGATCGACGCGCCACAGGATGGCCAGTTCTGCTCCGATGATTATCCCGGAAACCCGCCTTTGATTACCGGCCACCACAGCGCCGCTGTTCAACTCAGAGGTCCAAGTACTTCGCGCTTTGGCATCGGTCTGGGCGGAAGTGGGTCGTATGTGCGAGTGCAAACACGCGAAATGACAGACAACGAGCGCAGAAAGCAAATCGAGACGGTCTACGACCAGCTCGTTGCTGGCGAGGAGTTGCCTCTGGCCGAGACCAGTTCCTTGATCAAGACACCCCTGTTCTCACATCAACGTCAAGGCGTCAGCTTTCTTCTGGAGAGGGAACGCGAAAGGAGCTTCGACGAGATTGGCCATTCTGACGCGCAGGGAAAAGGCAAAGACTCGCGCGAAGACAGCGTCGGCCTTTGGCAAGTGAAGCGATCACGCATCGACAGCGCAGCTGTCCTCCGCTACAAGAATATCGTCACCCAGCATGAGCAGGAAGAATTGCCGCAAATATGTCGAGGCGCGATTCTCGCTGATGACATGGGTCTGGGAAAGACGATTACAGTCATTGCAACGATTGCTTCCACGGTCTCCGAGGCCTTGGCCTTCTCGAAGGAGCCTCTCGCCAAAGCAAGCCCATCGTACAAAGGCAAGAGGAAGAGCTCACTATCAGGCGAAGATGAAGCGTCGAGTGACATGGCCTCCCGACTTCAAGGGTTGGCAGCTCCCAAGAAGACCCGGCGAGATGGATCTTCGACGAAGAAGCCAAGCAAACAAGATAAACTCAAGATCGAGCTTAGCCGCGCGCGTACTAGCAATCTCGTCGCCAAAAGTCGAGCCACTCTCATTGTATGCCCACTGACGATTGTCTCCAATTGGGAGGAGCAAATCAAGGAGCATTGGATCAAAGGCAAGCAGCCCAAGATCTACATCTACCACGGCAGCTCTCGTTCTCAGGACCCCAAACAGATTGCCAAGCATGACATTGTCATGACGACCTATTCGACGCTGGCCTCCGAATTTGCCAATCAGAGGACTTGGGATCCGTATCTGGAAGACGACTCCAAACGGAAGGACAAGGCCGATGATGCCGAAGACGACGACGACGAATTCGAAGTGGTCGATTCGGAGGGGAACCCAATTTCGGGCGCCAAGGGAAAGGGCGCCAAGAAGCGGAAGCGCTTCTCTGGCAAAGAAGCTTACAATCCGTTGCAGCGGATAGAGTGGTTCAGAGTCGTGCTTGATGAGGCTCATACAATCAAGGAAGCCCGGACGATGCAGTGCAAGGCAGTCTGCAACCTCACGGCGCAGCGGCGACTTTCCCTTACCGGCACACCAGTGCAGAATCGCTTGGACGATTTGTACTCCCAGATCAAATTCCTTCGTCTGGAGCCTTTCGCGGATCGCGCGGTGTGGAACGAGCATTGCGGTCAGCGACAGAAAAAGGGCTACCTCAGCCGCGCAAACAAGAACGAGAGCAATGAGCCGATCGAACAAGTCGCCTTGGTCAAGGTGCAGACGATCATGAAGTTCTTGACGCTGCGCCGGACAAAGGACAGCAAGACCTCGGATGGCAGAAGTATTCTAGATCTGCCGCCAAAGTGTACGCGGTTGCTGACCGTCTCGTTCGACAACCGCGAACGGACCAAGTACAAGGAGCTGCACGAGCGCTACAAGGAAGAGTTCAAGGAGATGCAGGCCGAAGGCACCGTCGGGGCCAACTATGCTACCATTCTGCAAGAGATTCTCAACTTGCGGATGTGCTGCGACCATTCCGGCCTTGTAGACGCGAGCAAGGACTCGAAGCGCCTTCGCGAGGGCAAGACCGACCTGAGTACTGCAATCAAGGAAGATGGCCTCACTCGGGAGAGGGCTGCGAGGCTTTTCGCCATCTTCTGCGAGAGCGATGCCGATATGGCAAATTGCTCCAGCTGCCAGCGGGATCTCTCCAGCATTGACGAAGACTCGCCGGGCGGTGGCGGCTTGGACGACGAAGGCGACGATTCTTCCAGCGCCAAGCCCGTCGTCACCAAGTGCAACCATCTCTTCTGCTCGAAATGTTTCGGCAAGGCAGTCGGCGCGCGTTGGAAGCGCCTCGCCAGCTTAGAGGCGGATGAGAGGACTCCCTGCCCCGCTTGCGACATATCTCTCAGCCTCATCATGGACGTCATTCAGCTCGAGGCGAGCGATCTAGCTTCCATTCGCACTGCTTCGCGTCCATCCGACAGAGAGGAGCGGGCCATGAGCTCAACAGCCTTTGGCGTCGACAAGGATGTCAAAGTCGAGGACAGAGTAGACCTGTCTTCGAAGGTCCGCTTTCTGCTGTCGGACTTGCTGCCCTTTTCTGCGTGCAACCCGCACTCGCTACTGTACGACCCTCAAGCTCCTCAACTGAAGCAGGTCCAGCTGACGCCCGAAGAAATTGCGTGGGAGCAGCGCGAACACGATCACAAGCCGGATTCAGTTTCGGTGTCGATACAAGATCGGCAAAAGCCGGAAGAGTACGAGCCCATCAGGAGCGTCATTTTCAGTCAGTGGACAAGCATGCTTGACCGGGTCCAGGGAGCCTTGCATCGGGCTGGCATCCGGTCTGTACGCCTCGACGGCAAGATGAAGCGGCCAGAGCGCGCAGCGGCGCTGGAAGCCTTCAAGAACGACAGAGGCATCGAGGTGTTTCTGATCAGTTTGAGGGCGGGTGGTTTTGGCTTGAATCTCGTCTCGGCTTGCCGGGCATACTGCGTTGAACCAGCATGGAATCCCGCAGTGGAGCAGCAGGCCATGGACCGCATTCACCGACTGGGTCAGCTGCGCCCTGTAATCGCTACGAAGCTGATCACCAAGAGCACAATCGAGGAGAAGATGCTGGAAATTCAGAAGCGGAAGCAGGATCTCGCGCAGAAAGTGGGTGAAAAGAGGACCAAGGCAGATGAGAAGGCACAGCGCCACGAGGATCTGTCCATCCTCCTGGGCGAGCATTGAGTTGTCCACATCGACGAAGAGAATGTGCGCGGAGGCATGTGCATATGAGGGCGACCGATTCTTCGGGGAGCGAAGTATCGGTGCCGGCTCGTCGGGCGGTCAGGCGGTTAGAGCGGGCGCCCCGGTTTGGATTCGTGTTAGAGCCCGGCCCTTTGCGGGCGCAATTGTACTTTTTCTTGCACAAGCTCCGCCATAGTTACCACACATGTGTGGATGACGCCGATTTCAGCTTGCTTCTTTGATGCTGGCTCTCGGCGAGGTATGTCTCGCAAAGAATGCGTCCCGTATTCCACTCCACTAGGGGAGGCAGGAGGCGCGACTGCGGCTGCGGCGGGGCGGCGTTCCGACGCGCGCGCGCTTTGCAACACGTGACTTCACTCTCAGTCCGCCCACCGCGCTTGTCCCTGCACTGCAGCGCTTCGGTGCCGCCCACGGCCAGAGAGGCACAGCCAGGCAGCTAGAAGCCCCGCGGCGTAGCCTTGCTTGCAAGGCTTGCGGACTCGACGCTGGACAGACAAACGTGATTCGATAGCGGCAATCTAGCTTCCTCTCAAGATCATTACCACCAAGTCCCTACATCATCTTCACACTCAAAGGTCAGTATCAAGCGGAATGGAGGATGAGGATCGTGAAGGGTGGGGAGTGCATGTAGCAGGTGGTCGACGGCACAGCGGCCGGGTGCCGTGGGTGGCAGCAAGAAGATTTGGCAACCAGAAGCTCATCTTACTGACTCCTCATTTCTTCTTCCTTCGCCTTGCACGCATATTATTGCTACGCATCTCTCTCCCCTTCTCTTGACAACCTCTCACAACGACTTTGTTGCGACCAAATCCTTCCTCTCACGCCATTTCGAAACTCCCTCGACGCCTGGTGCTGGACCCATTCCTCACACCGTGACTCGCAACTACACGACTCTACTCCTCGTCCCATTGAACCTACACGTCGCTTTTACTGGGCCCCTATACACACCCTGTAGATATATCACAATGGCCTCTCAAGACCTCGCCGCCACCTACGCAGCCCTCATCCTCGCTGACGAGCAGCAGGAGATTGCCGTGAGTATTCACGCCATTCAGAGTGCAAAGAAGAATGGTTTTGGAATGTAGACACTTGGTACGGAGAGCATTGGGAACGCATGGCAGCGCTCACAGGCCCGGATTTCAATGGCGCTGGAAGGTAGATTTTGGAGAGCGGGCGGGCATCACCACAGCGACTTCGTCAGCTGCATACATGCGCTACGGACAGGAAGCTGACACGCCTGACCACGTCTGACCTTTCCCACAACAGGCCGACAAGATCGTCGCCCTGACGAACGCTGCTGGCTGCCCCGTTGAGCCCATCTGGGCTACCCTCCTCGCCAAGGCCCTCGAGGGCAAGGACGTCAAGGAGCTCCTCAGCAACGTCGGCTCTGGTGCCGGCGGTGCTGCCGTTGCTGCTGCCCCCGCCGCTGCCGCTGGTGGTGCTGCTCCCGCCGAGGAGAAGAAGGAGGAGAAGAAGGAGGAGGAGAAGGAGGAGTCTGACGACGACATGGGCTTCGGTCTCTTCGACTAAACGTCTCCCGCCTTTACCCAAAATGGCATGCCTAATTTCGGTGCTGGCTTCTCTTGGTGATCGATGGTGGACTCGTCTTGGCACGCTGCGCACACTGCTGCTGCAGGACCTTTTCCTCCTCCCCTCCTCTGTACGAAGGACATCATTCGGAACGACATGCTTCCTCCCCCTTTCCTTTTGCATGTAAAATTACACACACCACCCACATCGCTCTCGCTTCCGAGGCTCGAGACGGCACGCTAGTTTCGGTCTCCCTCTTATGCATTGTCCATGTACCGGAGCGTTGGAAAAGTCTGATTGCCCCTGTCTGTCTGCCTGCGAAGCCACTTCGATGAGTCGATGCGACGGTGGGCGCCGTGGCGAATTTGCCTAAGCACCGACGGTCTCGGCCTGGAGCACTGACAATCCTTGCCGAACTATGCCTTTTGCAGGGGACGTCTTCACCGGCAAACACCGCTGACATGCGGATGGTCGAAGGGGAGGCCAAAATAGCCTGTAAATGCTGTCCGCGGCTCGCGACCATTAGCGAGAAATCGATGGGCGCTGGGACCACTTGCTCACAACGGTGGTGGCCAAGATTTGTTTTCCTCGCAAAGATTCGTCACCTTGTTCCTGGTCTGACGGGCATCACCGTCGCTTCCATGAGAAGCGCGTGTACTGGTAGTTTGGGCCCACCCTGACGGCTGAGCAGTGCCCATCGAAACACGAGGCCACTTCCGCCGCGTCGCGCCACTTTACGACGCGTCGGCGGCTTACAAAGGACGCGCACCAGGCAAAGGGAGAGTTTGTGGAGACTCGAATCGAAGGTGAGAGAGAGATGGAAGAGCCATGTTCGAATGTGTTCAAGCCTTCTCCATTGTCCTCATCCAATCTCCCCGCGACTCACACAGCCAGACATGTTGGCCTTTATGGCTGGTGCAGGAAGCTCCTCGAAGTGGCAGTCCGACGCATCCGAGGTCAGTGACCCTTCAGACTGGGTTGGCGGCTCCCTTGCCTTTCTCAAGGACCTCGATGCCAGCCTTCGCTGCGAAATCTGCTCCGACATCATCCGTGCGCCAGTATCAATCAAGACGTGCAACCATACATTTTGCTCGCGCTGCATCCGGGACTACATCAACCAGCCTGCTGCCTCAGGCGCGCCCACGGACAGACCGTGCCCAAATTGCCGCCAGCCAAAGGTCTATGATTCAGAGTTGGTACCTGTGCCACAACTTGAAGTGGCCGCTGAAGCATGGAGACAAGCGAGGTGAGTGCGGGGTGCAGTCGCGAAGGGATGTACTGTCTGGTGAATGCTGACTGAGTCATCTACTCGCCTGCTGCTTCTCGCACGCAGACCGGCGCTGAGCCGGACAGCCCATGAGGTACAGCAACAACGACAGCAACGGCGTACACCTGCGTCAGAGCATCAATCTTCCGAGCAAAGATCAAATTCAAGCAAACGGCGGAGAGTCGAAGACGCAGCCTCGACGTCAAAGACCACGCCGAATCCGAATCCGAATCGCAGAGTTACTAGAAGCGCCACGGGTGCCGTTCCACATCGGTCGCCTGACAGAGCTGGTAGCGCGGAAAGCGAGGCAATCGTCGTGGATGACGAGTCAGAGGAGGAGTGGAAGCCACAAGATGCTTCAAGCTCCCCGCGTCGCTCCAAGGCTTCTCCGCGTAAGCCTGCCCATGCTAACGGCCCGGCTTCACCCGCGGCCAATGGCGAAGGTCGTGCCCTCAAAGATGTTCAAGCGTCGGACATCACCGAATGCCCGATGTGCTGCCATACTTTTACGCTACTTGCCCTCAATCGGCATCTCGACACGCCTGGGGCGTGCAAGGGTCCTGGCAGCTCGCCGCCAACCGATCGAGAGCGTGGCTTCTCGTCTTCGAGTGGCGCTGGGAAGAGCTCATCGGGATTCGGAGGATGGTTTGAGAAGACAAAGCCAGGCTCGATGCGCTCGCAAGGCAAGAGTGCGTCTACGTCTACCGCAAAACCCTCAACACCCGCTACAGCAGCTGTGGAGCAGCCAAAACTCAAGCGGCCGCAGTATCACTTGCTGTCAGAGCAGAAACTGCGGAAACTCTGTGATGTGAGTCCTCCTGTGTCGGACTCGTAGGCATACACGCGACCTCTAACAAGATACGTCTGTGCCTCGTCTTCACTCACCGCACCTCCACAGGAATACTCGCTCACGACGAGCGGCTCTCGCCAGACACTGGAGTCGCGGCATCGCCGCTGGATCGACATCTACAATGCGAACCTCGATGCCTCGCCTGCTTTCCGGCGGACAGAGGGACAGCTTAGGCGCGAGATCAAAGAGTGGGATCGAGAGAGGGAAAAGGAAGAGGCTTCCTCACGGGGAGGTGCAGGCGGTAGCGGCGGCCATGGGGGCAGTGGCGCAGGTGGCAATCGCGGTGTTAGCGGTGGCGGTACTGCAGGGAGCGCGAAGACAAAGGCAAATGTCCTGGTTGGGGCGAGTGAAGAGGAGCGACGAGCATACACTGTGAGTAGTCGATGGGGGACCCCTGGCGGGACTCCGGGCGGGCCGCCCACAGCCGTCCTTGCACCCTCGCTCAACCTCCCCTGCCCCACGATCTTGCCCCCCTCGCCAGGTCGCACACGCCAGCCACTTTCGCGAGCTCATCGCCCAGTCCCGCAAGACGCATGATCAGAATAAGCGCGCCCATACTGGTCCATCCAAGGAAGGGGGGAGCGCGAGCCCTGCGGGCGGGGCGCAGCACGGCGACGAAGGCGAAGGCGAAGGGAGCTCGGGGTCCATTCGGCTCGCAACCCCCTCTACACAACAGGACGCTACAGCAAGTCCAACGATATCAACGGCTGACCCTGCGCCCGCCGCCGGAAATTCGGCCATGACGGTCCGATCACAGTCTCCGGCGCAAAGTCATGGCGGTGGTGGGGGCGAGGCTCAAGATGGCGGCGGCGGTGGTGCTCCTTCTGAAGATGCAAAGGATTCCACCAAGGTGAAGGAGCGGCCGGCCGAGGGAGAGCAGGAGCAGGAGCAGGAGCGGGATAGTCAACGCAATGGCCTTTTGGAGGATATGGGAGACTTCTTTGAGGAGAGCATGGAGTATTAGCTCGTCGTGCTGGGAAGCTCTGTATTCTTTTTAACTGCATCGCCAGCATTTGTTTTGCTGGTTGTCTCCTCTCGCCGTGAACTCTGTGTGCCAACGGAGCGATCATCACATCGAAAATTAGCGTCGGACAGCCGGGAAGGAGAGATTGCTAAATTGACACAAGGGAACAGGTAAAGGACGGAAACAAAACTATCTACAATATGACGCACGGCAGCCTCTCCCACACGCTTTCGATCCAGCTCTGCGCCGAATCGCTGGACGTGCCAGACATGCTTGTGCTCGATGCCCCCGCTAGAGTTGAGAGCGCGCCCCCGCGCCGACGGATCGTAATCTGCTGACGTGCCGCCGCCGCCGACGACGACGACGATGCGGGGAGGTACCACTTGAGGATCTGACCCGAGACTTCCCAGCGCCCCGCTGAGACGGTCACGTCCAGTGCGAGTTGGGGAAGACGCGAGTCGGCAATGAGGTCCGCGTGGCAAGGCAGGATCGTGCCCGAGTCTGCGGTCTTGGGCCGCGCCGTCGCTGCCGGCAAAGTCGTGGTCGAGGTTGCGGTGACGTCCGAACCGGCCGGAGATGTCCTGCGCGGGGCTCCGCCCTTGAAAGGACGGCTGGCTAGAGGGAGAAGCGTGGCGCTGCTATCTTCTGCGCCTTTGAACATCGGGACTTTGAGACTGTTGAAGCGTGATGATGTCGAAGCAGGTGGGCCCGCCATAGGGTCCACCACATCCGCCTCTGCACTATCGTCAGATTTGCCGGCGAGCGCGACCGAGCCGGGAAAGCTTGATCCTCCATTGAGGAGCTGCAGTAGCTCTTCGTCGGCCGCATAGTGGACGAGGGGTACATAGATTTCTGTGGCGACCTCTTCCGAGCCACCGTCCTTCCCTTGAGCCTCGGAAGGCGGGGCCTCTACCACGTACTTGAAAAGGGAGCTCTTGAGGTCAAAGTCGATGGAGACGGGCGTGCCGACGGTTGCGATTGGATACGGGCGGCAGAATGCGGCAGCCGATCGGGCACCAGAGTAGAGCGCTGCAAGCGTGGGCGGCAGGTCAATATCTTCCGTTGCTGTTGTGGCGCTGGCTCCAGAGGACGAGGTGGAGAGCTTGGAAGCCTCGTCAACCATTCTGGAATGAATGTCAACGTCGGGTACCTGTTCGGGGTCTCTGGGCCTTGCATCGCCATCAGCGTCTGCCAGATCGTCGAGACCCCATATGCTCAGATCCTCGCCGTTCCATCCGTCGCCCCACACGTGGGTATTGTCAGGGCAATAGGTCCACATTGTGTAGCTCAGGACATTGTTGCCGTCGCAGGCGTTCAAAGAGGCGTCCAGCGCAGCCGTCTGAGCACTGTAGTCTCCCTTGCCCTTGCCCTTGTCGTCGCCAAAGTACGTTTTCTTGTTGTCCAGGTCAAAAGGGACCCCAATCTCGCCGATGAGCGTTGGATACTGGCCGAGGACGTCCAGCGTGTCGTTGCGCAGATAGCCAAGCTGGTCGCGAAGTACTTTGCGCACCGCCTTTGCTCCGAAACGCAGCGCGAATACAAGCGAGGAATACTTGCCGCGCAAGAGTCCGACTGCATCGGCATTGAACCAGTTCCAATGCTTGGTGACCAGGGTTAGGCCATCGTAAAAGTGGCACGAGACACAAGCGCGTCCTTCCAAGTCCTCCTCTGTGAGCTCCGTCGGCGGTGGCTCGAAGACGGGCGGCTGTATGAACATGATGGCTTCTTTGTGTACTGGGCGGATCGTGTGCTTGTACTTGCGCCAGAAGGGCAGCCAATAGTCTGCAATGAAGTCGACTGGCCGGGAGTTCTGGTACGAGCTAAAGTAGCCTGACTTCGAGATCTCGCCAGTGGCGCGATCCCAGACGCCGTGAGCCTCCCAAACGCAGCGTCCTAGTGGCCATTGCGGATCGCGCGACCAGCCCCATTTGCTGCCGCCAATTTTGGCATCGTCTTCTGGACTGAGCCAGATGCTAGCGCCTTGGGGCGAAACTGTGACTTCCCCGGCTCGCTTTGGACCTAGAGACGTAAAGACCCAATTCTCTACCTTTTGCTCCATACCCGTCCCCAGAGCCATGCTTTGAACGGGCGTGGGCATCGGGCCCTGCCGTAGCTTCCATTTCTCCGGGAGTTTGGTAAGGTCGTCGAGGCCAATGTACGTCGGGTTGGGCTCATTGATGCTGTCCCAGCCAATGACACATTCATCGAGCAAGCCTGGAGCAGAGGCGATGCGGACAGCCAGCTCACGGCAGGCTGCGAAAAAGTGGTCTTGGAGCCACTCGGAGATCGGCTTGCCGTCGATACGACAGAGGGGCGCATAGTCATGCCCGGCAAAGAAGAGCACAGACAGCGTAGCAGGTGCGAGGCGGGTGTATCCCGTCGCCCAGAGCATGTCGGGAAACTGACTGGGGTCGGGTTTCTCCGGAGAAGGCCATTCGGAGTGAATGAATGCGGCCTGTGTAACATGGAACGCGCGATGGTCCATGCCGCACGCTGGTAGTACCCAGTACGGGGCGCCTGACCCCCCCGTGAATCTCGAAAACTGGTGCAGCAAAAGAGTGGAGTGGCTTGGCGTTTCAGCGCAGGGGACATTGGAAGTGAAGTCCTGCCGCCGACACGTGAGACTCCACTCACGACGTCCTGGTGGGGATCCATGAACACTCTGAAGCCATGCTCTTTGCATTTTTGCAAGACGGCTACAACGTAGTCCATGTATTGGTAGTCATACTTGCCGCTGGTGAGATCGGAGGAATGTAGCAGAGTGCTGCTGTTATCAGTTGCCGTCTTTGCGGACGACCCGCACGTTGAACGAGGGAGACAAGTGACTCACGGGCCCGCATGCTCTAGTGCCTCCCAGGTAAAGACGTAGCGGAAGCAATTGAATCCCCAAAGCCTGAGCCTGCGCAGGTGCACGTCGGCGCTGCCGTCGTCGAGATTGAGAGGCTGTCCCACGAAGCTACAACTGCCATTCTCTGCATCCTCCCAGAAGCCCTGTGTCCGCTGGGAAGGCTGCTGCAGAGGGGCCTTGGAGGAGCCCGATAAGTTGATGCCGCGAAGCAGGATTGCTCTGCCATGGTTATCGCGGAAGAAGGCCGATGATGCATGGAGGTAGTGGGAGGGCACTGTGAGCGATGAGCGGTGCGGTATGAGTCATGTCAGTTCTGGCCCAAGCAACAACACGGCGTGCGTACATGGGTGCGCTGTGTCCTTGAGCAATGCTGCGATTGCTGCCATGAGCGTCTATTGACGACTGACCTGGCTCTCCCGTGAGCGGACTGCGCTGGAGTGCTTTGGCCATGGCGTGGGCTACGGTTTTGTTGAGCGATGAATCGATGGAGCGGCGGTCGAGGCCGAATTCAGGCAGCCTCTGCGGTGATTTCCAAAAGTCGAAAGCCGGTCAGAGGCCGGCTCTGAATGTAATGGCGTCAAAGCCCGAGGGAGGCGAGACCAATGAGCAGTGTCGGTCGTGGGCAGTAAGTATGTTTACTCAGAGCTCGCGTCTTGGTGGTTGTTATTGCTAGGAGCCTACTTCTGACCGACGACACGCGTGGGTTTGCTAGTGTTGGGCGGCTGAAGCTGGACCGCTGTGTGTGCTGACTCGGGCTCTGCGGTCTTTGGCTCTGCAAGCGCGGGGTGTTAAGGATCGACCTGATGCGAAGTTGGGGAGGGACCAGGAGGGTGAGGGGTGCAGGCAACGCGAGCTGGGCTGACGGCAAACTGGGCGAGGCACCTGAGTAGCAATGGCCCGGCGTCGATCTGGACCGATGTGGAATGGGTGGGATTGACTGCAAGCCGTTCGGATCCCCGCCGCTTGAACCTGGATTGCCTCGGGCGTCAGTCGGACAGGGAGGCGCCGTGCCTCGCTCGGCGCGTGACGTCGCTCTTCTCCACAATGCGGGTGGACGCGTGGGGCGCGTGCCGGCACAATGGCTGTGGGCCTCGCGTCGGTCCCGCAGGCTATAACAGCAAGTCTTGGCTGCATCGACGCGGAATGGGCGTCTTTCAAGCTTTCCTCGGCTTCGAACAGTGCGAGAGCATCACAGCCAGCGAGTGAGCACCTGCCTGGGAAGCAAGTACAGGCCCAACATCGCCCTCGAGTACAGCTTACACAAGTGGTTCGGAAGGGGATCTCGGTCTCAGAGCACCCAGCCAGCCGATTCAGGGGTTGTTGCGGGCGCAGAAACCATCTCTAGGACGCGAAGACCACCTCTGCGAGCAGGACGGGCATGACAGAATGTGGCCTGTGCCTCCTAGCGCCTCTTGTTGTGACGCACGCTATTATAGAGGGCGCAATGCACATTTCTTCGGGAGGATTTACTCTACGCACGCCCCTGCCTTGGCTGGCCGCCTCCTGCGAAGCTAGGCGCAGAAGCTCGTAGCTGCGGCCGGCCATACCTCCTTCTTCGGGCGGCGAGGAGCCTGTGCGTTTTGCTGCGAGAGCTGGACTAACCTGTTGGCGCCTTGCTCACCGAGCCCATCTGCGTGGACGGACAAAGGGGAAATGGTTCATCCGCATTGGCGTTGCTTTACATACTTTATTCCCTGCGCGTGCCTCGCGTGCAGTAGCCGAACCGCGGCCCACATGGACGACGCGTGGGGGCGGAAAGCGGTAGGGGGGTCAGGGAGGCAGCTGCTTTCGCCCTCCCCATCCACCACGTGCAATCATCATGGCTTTGTACTTACGACTTTTAGCGACGCAACGACTGCGACAAAAAGGGCCGAATAGGGGACTCAGGCCCGAGGCTCACTCACAAGCGACTAAGACCGCGTGTGGGGATCCTACCGACGCATAATTCTAGGTTGGGCCTCGCTTACCTTGGTCAGGATGGCGGCCGCCAGCGGAACGACTCGACCTAGGTAAGACCATGCCTTGGCTTGCACCGCCGTCGCAAGAGTCGCCGTCGATCGTCGTTGCCGTAGCGAATGCTAGCCGCGAGTCCAACACTTGCGATGCTAGCTGCGTGCTACTAGCTGCGAGCAGCGGCTCCAAGCAGGCTCGACTCGCCGCTTGCGGCTGCAAACCTGCACAGAAATCGCCCATAACTGTGGGAACGCCGAAATGCCAATATGCGCATGGGTCACTTCCAGAGCAACACTCTCCCTCAACGCTTCTGCCGCAGACCATGCATTGCCCTGTATGCCGAAGGACCCCCCGCTGCTCGATCGGGCGTGTGCTGCGCTTCGGGCGTCCATGGCCTTGCTCGCGTCGATTCGACTCCATGGCCGTGCAGGAACCCAAGTTCTCTTGCCTCTTCTAACCGAAGCCACCCTCGAACCGCATCCATTGGGACGTCGTCGTCAACACCAATTGTCTCTCTCTGAGACCGTCATCCTTTACGAGACGAGCGTAGAATCTCCTTGACGTTCGAGTCGTCAAGGTGCTGACCATCCAGGAACCGGTGGCGACGCAGCTCAGGCTCGTCGCTCTCCGGAGAGACCTGTGTATTTACCTAAAAGTGCCGTGAGTAAGTGGTACGAGGAGCGAGCAGTGCCGGGCATGGCATGGCAGTACATTGCAGCAGAGGCGTGCACATGGTGTTGCACTCTATGCCGCGACGGACATTTTTCGCCATCGCATCCGTCGTGTGGCCACCGATTCTTACCCCTTCCATCCGATGGTTGTCCGGACAGCTTCAACGCTATCAGACCCGGTCTGTGGAAAGGGACAAGCCAACATTCCTCCATGGGTCGCTGTCTTGCCGGTCTCCGCGGTGAGCCCTGGTCCGCATCATCCTCGCTAGTGCCATGCTTGTATGCTCTAGCCGTCGGTCCAGCCTCCTGGGGCCTGTCCACTGGGAGCACAGTGGGCAGTCCGCAGACGCACACCCGTACCTCCAGCGACGTTTGCAAGTCCTCGCAGCATGGACCATGGTGAGACTGGAGCGGCTGAAGGCTTGAGGTGACGACCAGGAAAGGTATAAGACGGAGCCATTCTACGTCTTCCATCCCCATTTCTTTTTCCTCATCAAACCAACTCTCCACTCCACTCTTACCCACTCTCACCACTCACACCACACTCTCTTTGTTCTTTTTGAACCCCAACCCCCCTACTCTTCTAAACTTTTTCACAATGCAGTTCGCTACCCTCTTCGCTTTCGCCGCCGCCGCCACCATGGCCGTCGCTCTCCCCAAGGCCCCCAAGCCCACCCACACCACCGTTGTCAACAAGACTTCGAACTCCTCTTGCTCCGTTGGCCAGCCCCAGTGCTGCAACTCCCTCGTGAGTACCTACCATCAGACTATGATATGCGATACGCACCTCACACAACCGCTGACTCGCCTCCGCTCTCTCCCACCTTTCCACTCGCACTCACAGCTCAAGGGCGACGACGCCTCCAAGCTCGCTGCCCTCATCGGCATTGAGACCGTCGTCGGCTACCTCGGTGTCCAGTGCGACCACATCCCCGTCATTGCCGGCGACGTCGACAACTCGTGCAAGAGCACTCCCGTCTGCTGCTCTAACGTCGCCCAGGACGGCCTCATCCACCTCGGCTGCGACCCCATCAACGTCAACTAAGCGCTTTTCCCGCTTTGCTGATGCAGCACGCCACCTGACAATAAGACCAATGGGCCAGGGAAAACTTCTCGCACTGCACTCGCAAATACCCCTCATGTAGTAGCTGTAGTAGTAGTAGTCTCTTGAGCTTCTCCCGCGTCACGGCCACCAAGCACCCACCACCGCACCACCACACCTCACTCCCCCACATACACACTTTGCTTTCACCTTTTTACGCATTCGCAACCTTTTACGCCATTGCAATGGGACATTCACTACATTCACGACCATTTACTTTACTAGCTGTTGTCTGAAGCGTCTGATACCTGCCCGAGCGTCTCTCCTCTTTGAGCTGCCTCAGAGAAGTCTGACATGAAAAGTTGTTCATTACCTCTCCGTGTGCATCGGCCTTTCCGTCCACCAATCGCGAGTCTTTCCTCCCCTTTCGCGTAGAGGCGCTCACGCACAGCACTCCGCTGTCTTGCCTCCTTGCCCACGAGAACAATAAATTGAGATTATCGCAGCCAGATATCGCAGTGAGGGATTCAAAACAGAGCAGAAAATTTGGGTCTCGTCTCGTTTTGTTTTGGCGGCAAGGCAAGGCAAGGCAATGTGGCAAATGGTCTTCTGGCCCTTGACGATACCAGTCGGACGGCCAGATTACGAAGCAGTCGTCCAGCTGTAGCTCTGTCGGTCCAGCTTCCACTTCCAGCGCCTCCTCGTCGACTTGTTCGCTCCCCCCGGGGTATTTTCCTTCGTCTGTCGGGTCCCATCGTCGGCCGCTGCCCCTGCCGCTGCTTCCTCGGTGGTCTGCTTCTTCTCCTGGTCGGCGGCACCGGGAACGTCTACCAACCAAATTTCCGCGTCAATGTCGTAGCTCCTATTCTCGTTGACGCGGAACTTCATCCAGCCCTTCACCCTCTGGCCGCGATTCACGGCCAGTGGCTCCGGTAGGAGCAGGCGCGCCTGCTGCCAATGCGTAGGAGTGCAGAACGGCGACGTCGACATGAACGAGGTATTGTTATTTGTGCTTTCGGACGGGTCGCCGCTGACCGTCGCTGGCACAGTCAGAGGCAGGCTCGACGACGCTAGGCCTGCACTGGCGCTGCCGCTGGCCGACGCAGGGTCGGCAGCTATGGCAGCTGCCAGCAGGGCGGCGGCAGTATCATTGGCTGTAGTCGAAGTCAAGCCGTCGGAATTGATGTTGATGCTCATATCGCCGCCGTTTGAAGGGGCGACCGATGCTGGCTGGAAGGGCGGAGCAGATACAGAGAGGCCACTGTAGGCCACGTCGTGGTCCTGGGGCTTTTTCTCGTCTAACGCTGGCGTGTCGGTCATGATGTCATCGGCATCGTCATCAGTCGTGTCTCCAGAGCAACTGAGGGCCTCTGACGATACTGGCGGCTGGAACTCGAGGTCGAACCAGCCGCCGATGCCGTGCATCAGCCCCGTGTTGCGGATGGTCCAGTCGAGTGGAATCTCAAAGGTACGCAAATCTTCCATCGAGACCTTGTAGAAGTCGACGAGATGCCCGATGGATGATGATATGAGCGTCTGTGGGTTGAAGCATCCCACAACGGGGCTGGAAAAGGCCTCGCGCCATGCCGAGGGGAAGAATGGGTTCAGGTCCACATTGTAAAAGGCCTGCAAAGCAGAGCATACAGGGTCAGTCAGCGGCAGCGTGATGGTAGAGGTAAAGTTGTCGGTGTGTGTACCCACCTGATTTTGCCAAAATCTCGCCTTGTTGGCTGTCTCATCCCAGATGACCTTGTCTTCAAAGGGGGCGAAGCAGATGGTGCCAGCGCTGGGAAACATTGCACCTCCGGGCCTGAGGAGACGATCGCGTGCGTCAATGAAGGACTCGCACATGCGCTCGTGGACCAGCAAGACGCCCAGGCACTCGGAGACAATGGTGTCTACCTTTTCGCTTCCGCCCAGGAGCTTGGGACTGACGTCTTCCATCTTGGAGTGCACAGGCACAAGGCGATCGGCGAGCCAAGCGTTGGTAATGGGCCGCTCCTTGAGCGAATGGCCTTGAGCTTCCAGATACCATGCTTCGTCTTCGTCGATGTTGGCGAATCCCTCGTCGTCGTCTGTGCTGGACCCACGCGCAGAGGCCACGAGCTTCCGCAGGTATTCGATCATGTTTGACGCTTCGACTGCATACACCTTCTTGGCACCGGCTTGACAGGCAAAGAGGGAGAGAATGCCATTGCCTGCTCCCACGTCGATGACGAGCTTGTTCCGAAAGTGTCTGGCAGCGTTGCCAAGAATCGCACGCTGATAGGCCGTAGTGCGGACGCCATCCTGTGAGAAGGTCAACGGTGAGCGCATATGCATATAGATGCGGACAAAGGTCAGAGTCGATTCATCAATGTCGCGCCAGGCGCGTTCGTGTAGGGACGGGCACGGACGTACCTGCAGCATCTGGGCCTGATGGCTCAGCATCGCATAGTAGCCAAAGTAGGCATCATCCTTTCGTTCGTACACCCGCTGCTCCTCCCCCTCCACACCGTCCGAGGCCTCTGTGATTGGCTTTGAATCGCCAGTGTCGGTCATGGCTTATGCTACCGTCGTCGCGCCTAGGTGGGGTGAGAATGCATGGGAGTTTCGATGCAGAGCAACTGTTAGTACAATGGGAGAATTCGTTGCCCCAATGGCCGTAGGAGATGGACAGCGACGGCCGGAGAGATTGGCACGAGCCGTGCGAGATGCTTGCAAGGTCCCGCCGGCTGCCACAGTGGCATGAGGGGAGCCGGCAGACTCAGATCCGGGATGCTGGGTCGCCGCCCGGGAGCATCAAATCAAATGAGACCACTGAGGCAGTACGGGTTGGCGCAAGACTCACTCACTTAGCTAAGTCGCGGCAGAAAGCAACTTGACTTGGGCACGGGCTGTCGAACGCAGCAATGTTGGCTGCCAGGGCCGTCACAGGGATTGCGTAGAGGATGTGGGCGTTGGGGAGGACGACGGCAAGGATTCTCCGGCGCTTGAGTTCAGACACTGGCGTGCCAATGATCGTGGACTGAGGGCACTTCCGACCACGCGTCGAAGGCAGCCGACGTTCATTTAGCTCCGCCCTCGCCGGTCACGCCATGAGGGTTCCTCACACCACACACAAGTCTCTCACTCGAGCCACGACCGACATCTTGCGTCACACGCCAACTTCACCTGGCAGTCTTGCTCCCGCTGATCAGCCTGCCAATTGCATCTCGGGACAATAGCATCCTCACCTCACCCTTTGCGAGACCAACAGGGCGAACAACTGGTGAACAACGTCCGTGTGACACGGCGCCCCCGCCTCCAAGTCAGCCCGCGGCAAGGGGCGGGTAGCAGGCCGTGTTCTCCAGTGTCCAAGCTTGCTCGCCCTGCAGCATCACGTGACGCGTGGACAAATTTTGGAGAGACCGGATGGAGGCGAGAGGCGGGCAGGCGGGGATCGCAGGGGATTAACAATTGGGCAGGAAAACGCATACGAAGGAAGGGAGGGAGGAGAGAGGGCACGGATGAGAGAATTTGGATTCGAGGCAGAGTGTATTGCATCCCAACAGACCACCAAGCCATCCCATCCCATACAATACAGCATCCCGCCTCGCACCAACTCAGAAGCTACTACAGGGCACTAGAACACGGACCATCAGCTTCTCACTGGGACCATTAATTTCTCCTGACCGCTTTCTAATCACGTATCCCAACCCTTCCTTGTCGCCGCCATCATGGCACAATCCGACGACGTAATCTGGTCCATCATCGGCCACAATTTCTGCTCCTACAAGATCAAGTCCGACACCCACTCGACGTTTTGCAGGAATCAGTACAATCTCACTGGTCTGTGCAATAGGCAATCCTGCCCCCTCGCCAACTCGCGGTATGCCACGGTGCGCGAAGTCGATGGGAAGGTGTACCTCTACATCAAGACGGCTGAGCGTGCGCACTCCCCCGCACGGCTGTGGGAGAGGGTCAGGCTGAGCTCTAACTACAGTAAAGCGCTCGAGCAGATCGACCAGGAGCTGCCCTATTGGAGCAACTTTGTCGTGCACAAGGCAAAGCAGAGGTTGACAAAGATTACGCAGTATATGATCAAGCTGCGCAAGATCAAGCTCAAGGAGGAGGAGCAGTGAGTTCGCTGTGCAGTCGGGCAGACGAATCTTGTTTGGGCTCGCATTGCTGACGTGTTCCCCACCCCCCTTCTAACCCCCAACCACCTCGCTCACCCACTCAGACCCAAGCTCGTCGGTATCAAGCAAAAGACGGAGCGGCGCGAAGCAACGAGAGAGAACAAGGCTCTACGCGCCGCACGGCTGGAGCGGTCGATTGAGCAGGAGCTGCTGAATCGTCTCAAGTCGGGTGCTTACGGCGATGCCCCGCTCAACGTCAATGAAGACGTGTGGAACTCGGTGCTAGAGGGACGGAAGAAGAAGGATGCGCAGGTCGATGGGTCTGGGCTGCGGCTGGAGGCTGAGGAGAGCGAAGAGGAGGATGAGGAGCTATTGGATGAGATGGACAGGGAGTGGGAGGAGGACGATGGGGTGGGCGAGCGCGAGTTCGTCAGCGATGACGACGAGAGCGACGAGGACATGGACGAGGACATCGAGGATGGGCTCTACGATTCAGAGGGCAACACGATAGCTTCGGATTCGGATGCCGACGACGACAGCGACGACGAGGAGGACAGCGACAGCGACGATGGGGCCTCGAGGAAGGGGCCAGCCGGCACGAAACGCAAAGCCCCGCCGTCGAACAAGAAGACGCAGCCGGGCAAGAAGGGCAAGAAGGGAGGAGCACGGCCAAAGATGGAGGTCGAGTACGAGCACGAGACGGAGACGAGGCCTCTTGCCAGTGCAGATTTGGCCAATTGGTAGTGTGCTGCGTGGCCGCATCTTCCAAGCTTGCATTGCATCCCCTCTCCCTGTACATGCCACGCGCCTCTCAATCCTATTCTTGCATTTCCACTTGGCATCCTCTGCGTGTATGCCGTCTGTACATCTTTCCGCCTCCCGGCTCGCTTGGCCTGGAAACAGACTATTCGCGGCAAGTGTTCGAGCGGGCGGACTGAAGCCGAGAAAAACAAGAGATCATACTGTCGACGCCCAAACGGGGTACATGCATCATGAAGTGACATTGCTCGGAAAAAACTACATGCAAAGGGACGGCAGAGTGTAGCGTCCTGGGACGTCTGAAAGACGTTGGGGGGGCAGAATGCTCACTGTACTGGCAGAGGCATCGATGGCTCCAAACCAGCCCAGATGACTGGTCCGCCGGAAAACAGTGCGCATGCATCAATCGAAGGGACCGAGGAAATCTTCCTTCATCGTGCCGATGGCGAACTATCGGCGAGTGAGATGGGGAAGCAGGCAACGGTGGCGGATCTCGTCAGCGCCATAACTTAGTGGTCAAGAAGAAATTTGACGGGGATACGTACAATTTCCGTCGCGTCTAACCGCACGCCGATGATTCTTAGTCTGACCTTTCTGCCCTTGACCACGCTCTGAGTCAAGATGGAGGGGAGGAGGGTCGCATTTGGTGAAAAGAATAAAAAAAAAGATTGATAAGTCGAAATGAGACGAGAGAGATTTCATGGAAAGCAGGTGAGCTGGTGGGGCGGATTGCTCTGTGACTCACGGTACCCTGTGCTGCCGCGCCTTCTCCCACGGGCGAGAATTCTGCCGGATTTGCGTCGGGTGTGAACCGATACGATACGGGCAAAAGGTGGGCCGAAGTGAAGATCTGTAGGGGCCCCATCTGTGCAAAGAAGCCCAGCTGTGTATATTGCAAGTACGAGGTAGATGCCAAGATTCCGGCTGTCAGTCCTACGCTTTGCGCCCTGGTGCACATCCGTCGAGGTCGACTCACCTTGTTGACGTTTGACACGACTGCATCGACCACCTGACCCTTGAAGGGCCTCAGCACCAATGCCTGGTATACACTATTGAATTGGGCCAATCCCTCTCCTGGCATCACGACACCATCTCCAATGTTGTCAATCCGCAAGACCTTGACGATGTAGCCATGCTGACCAGAGCATGTGCCCTCGACGTCGTCCCGTAGCTTCTGCTCGATGAATTCCGGCAAGGATGGCCCGAAGTAGGACGGATGCAGAGGGATGGAGTGCTCGAGACGCTTTAGGAAGAACATGGAGGGCGACCGGAGACGCGGTGAGCACGACCAGTGGTTGCTCGTACGCAGTAGTCTTGTCCGGGAGTGGCCTGGCGTACAGGCACAACGGGCACAGAGACTAGCTCTCAGAGGTCCTGAATGGAATCCCGATGCGAGTCCAATAGCTCGACTCTTCGTCGTCACGAGTTGTTCCTGTGGTCACGGCTGCGTCTTGACTCCGGTGGTTCCGGATGCAACGCTCTGTCGCTGGCGGCGGCTCGTCCACTTGCCCGCGAGGTACCGTTGCAGAGGCTGCGTAAGACTGGACCCTTTGAAGGTGGACGTGGGATCGAGGAGGCCGGGTGGGATGTGAACGAGATTGTTGAATCCCGTGCCAAGGGTCGCATGGCTTGTTCGAGTCCCAAAGTCGTCGCCAAGCTGCTCCCATCCCCGTGCAAGGCGGACGATGGGTGGACGGAAGGGAGATCCAGTCACGTGATCGATGTCACGCGGACGCGACTGGACGGGCGGGCTGTGTGCGACGCGTCTCAACACGCCCGCCGAGACGCACAAGGGCTGCACCACAACTACCCACACACCACAGACACCACACACCCAACACCCACACGACGCGGTGTAGACAGTCGCCGTACAGACGGACACGCACAAGCACAAGCACAAGCACGACGCGACTCGGGATCCGATCGGAATTGTTTGCCTTTCCTCCCCCTTCTGCCTCCAACATCCATTCCGACGTCCCCTGTAACCGTCCTATCCTACCACTGCACGCCATATCCTTGCCGCCATCGACAACGTACCCCTCCCCTCTACTTTTGTCATCGGAAAAACCTCTCCTTGACCAAATCGCGACACGCGCATCCACGCAGCCATGTCTGCCCGACGATCCACCCTGGCATCAATCGATGCCAATAGCTCAGGCATACCCGCGCCGTCTTCCGCCATGAAGGCATCGCGGTACATGAGCTCCCAATCCGGGGCAGGCGCAGCACCATCATCATCAACTTCACACCGAGCTTCCAGACAATCATTAGCACCGCAGCGGCAGAGCGTCGCACCAGGAGGTGGCGACGATTTCGGCTCTTCCCGCGTCAGCAGTACACCGGCAGGATCGAGGCTGAGTGCACGACAGAGCGTCATGATGGGTGCATCCATGGGAGGCGGTCCAGGGACCAATGGTCGTGCCAGTACAGCTGGTGGAGTCGGTGCAACGCCCAATACGAGACGCTCCATGAACGGCCGCCAGTCACTAGCTCCAGGCGCGTTCCCCATGCCAAGCGCTAGCAGCAGGCCTCCAGCAAACGTCGACCCGAGACCACTGCGTTCCAGAGAATACTTGGCCGAGATGAAGCATCGCGTCCACGACTTTGCCGAGCAGACTGGCTTTACCGTTGCTGGCTATCGAGGCATGGCCTCGCTCGACTCGCCCACCCAGGCCGTCTTCCTCGGCCTCTTTCGTCACATCTTCCACTACGCCATCGACAACCACTACACCTTCCAGACGGACGCCAAAAAGCCAGAGGAAGAGATCATGGCCGTTCTCCAGGAGTATAAATACCCCGCCATGGGCGATGTGACCAAGATGCTGCTGGGCAGTGCTAGTAGCTCGCAGTACTGGCCTAAGACCTTGGGTATACTGGACTGGATGGTGACGCTTTCTGTGAGTTGGACACGCCTATTGTCTTGCAGCAGTTCCAGCTCGTGTGCTGACCTGCAATTTCACCCTCCTCTTTCTTGACCTCCCCGCCAGCAATCGGCACAACACATTCCCCCAGGCCCATTGGGACGTGATCAACGGTATAGCGAAGACCACAGCGTCCTGGTTCGCAACTTGGCCCACGCCACCGCCACACTCAACGGTGCCCCGAAGAACCTCGACCCTGCACAACGGCAAGCATTACAACTGCAAGTCGACCAGGCAAAGGCACAGCTGGAGGAAGCCGAGGAACGCCACGACGAAGAGCGAGAAAACAAGCTCTTCCATCCCTTTGTATGGCGCTGCTACCAGCGTTTCTGGGACGGCGAGGACTATTTCCCAGACGAGATTGACCGTCTGGAAGAATTCTTCAATCGCAAGGGCGCCTCGGTGAAACGCGAAGTCGAGGGCCTCAGGGCCGAGAAGCGTGCTCTCGAGATGGAGCTCAAGGAGCTAGAGACCGAAGAGTCGCCCCTTGCCAAGGCCACGGAAGCGCGCGACATTGTTCGCACAGACATTCGCAAGTTCAGGACATATCGAGACGACATTCTCCTTCCGAAACTCGAAAAGAGCCGGATCACTGTCGAGCGTTTGCAAGAGACCAAGCGCGAGCTCCTCGACAAGTTGCGACATCTTCGCGCGGAGCAAGAGACGCTCAATGCTCAAGTAGCCGCTCAGGAAATGTCGGGAGAGGAATTCGACCGACTCACTTCTGAACGTGGCAACCTAATGGTGGAAAAGGACCGACTGGAGGAGCAGATTCAGGGGCAGGAGAACCACCGCTACGATCTCGAGCTGTCCAATGCGAACATGCAGCAAAAGCTAGAGGAGAAGCTCAAGGTGTTCAACCCGCTTGGCGCCAAGGTCGGCATCTTCCCGATCAAGGTGCGCAAGTCGCAAGGGCCTGGCGAGGAGATGCTCGACGAGATCGACCTGCAGCTGGGTCAGAGCTCTTTGATTCATCCCCATCTCGATCTCAAGAACGATTTGCGCGGCACCATTTCGCAGCTGCGCAGGCGGACGGAGATGGAGCAACGGAAAGCCATCGAGGAGAGGGTGGAGAAGCAGGAGCGTCTGGACGAGATCAGCGATCGTCTACATTCCGTCAAGCAAGAGGAGACTCAGGTCAAGGCGCAGCTCGAGGTGGTCAAGGAGCACATCGACGACATTACCGCTAGGACCGACGAGGAGACGCGCGCCTTCAACGAGGAGCAGCTGCTCAAGGAGCGCAAACTCCAGCATGCACAGCAGAGTGGGCACAGGCAATTGGCCGAGGCTGAGGGCCGGCTCATTGAGCTGCGGGCGCACTCGAAGCACCTCAAGACGCTCGTTGGAGAGAGTCTCGAAAAGTACAAGGAGGAGCTGTGTGCCGCTGCAGAAGAGTGCCTGGCGCTCAAGACGCGCGTGGGCGAGAGCATCGAGGAGATTGGTGCCAAGGCCGGCGTGGAAATCAAGCACCACGATGACGACTCTGCTGGTCAAGATCAGGGTGCAGATGCAAGTCAAGAACAGTATGATGACTCTGGCATCAAGGAAGAGTCCATGTAGGCACGACGTGCGCCCAACTGTTGCATCCATACAGACTAGCACACGCAGCAACATCGCTAGCACGTACGCGCAAGTCCTTCTCCCTGCCTGGGCAGTCATTCCGAATCGATACCCGCTCTGACGCCCACAAAGGCGCTCCTGCTTGGCGCAGTGCAGCACACGTAGCACCCTTGGGCCAGAACAGATTGGACCTACCGTCGATACCGATACCCACCTCTGCCTGATCTGACACTCTGCTGCCATCTAGCTCTATCCACTTATCGTGTCGCGTCTTCGCATGTTGCCCTCTCTTTCGCCTTCCAGCGTGTCGTGTCCCCTACCCGCTGCTGTATCAACCTTTGCACATCGCGCCGCACCGTGCCGTACCGCACTGCCCTTTGTCCGCTGTCCTTCTATTTCCATGCCTCGGTCCTGCGTCGACGCGAATAGTGTACGTGATTGCGATATCTGTTGTTCTTGTTGCCCGATCCTGGTTCTTGGAAATGCTACACGATGCTTTCTCGTCAGACGGACTGATGTCACTCCAAGTTTGAGCTTACCGCGCGTGGGCGCAGGTGAAGCCATCACACACTCGAATGTCTTATGGGGCCCCATGCTGAGAAGAGGACCGTGGGATTGCATCTATTTACTTTTGTCCAAGAATGACACGTACGCCAACGCTTCATACCGATCCGGCAGCCGCCGCCGCCGCAGCAGCAACAGCTTCGAGCAGTACGACGGTATCCGTGACGTACTCGCTATCGGCAAAGCCGAGTGCGTGCTCGATCTCGCTGCTCTTCAGGCCCTTGATCTTGCCAACTTCCTCGCTCGTATAATTCGCCAGGCACCGGCCTACTTCGATTTCCGTCACATTCGCTGATCCATGTTCCCCGGCGGGGGTACTGCCAGCTGGGGCACGCACCGGCGCTGCCTGCATGGGGAATGCCGAACTGGGTGCAGCATGGTTGTTACGAAGAGCGTCTACTACCGGCGGGGTACCAGGCGCCGAGGAGGGGGCTGATGCCGCGGCACTGCCCGTACCGGTGGTGGAGGTGGTGGCAGTGCTCTGTCGTACGACCAGACGGACAGCCTGCATGCGCTCCCAGTGGCCCTTTGTCGCGACGACGCCGGCGGGGAGGAGCCTACCTCCGCTCTCGTGCTTGCGTATCCGCTTCCATGCGCCTTCGTCGATGATGATCATGCCTGTGGGATGCAGCGCATGCAGGACAGACCATTTCCTCGAGGGGAGTGGCGTAGGCTGGGGCAAGAAGAGGGTGTGTGCTGGGTCGGAGAGGGGAGGGTGGCCCACGAGGGACGACTCCTCGGGCGTCAAGCTTGCAATCGATGCGGAGAGGTTCACCGAGTCGGCCTCGCTGCTGCTCTTGGTAGTTTCGCCGCCCCCTATCGTGGGGGAGCCACGTGCTGATACGACGGGCAGGCCTCTTGAAATTACGGCGACAATGTCCGATGGGTGGTCCGAGGAGATGATGACCGTTGCGACCCCAGCGGCCGTGGCGAGCTCGGCGGCGATTAGCTTTGTCTGCATGCCGCCCGTGCCAAAGGATGTTCCGGGCGTCTCGACGGACACTGGCGTGCGCATACAAAGGAGCAGGCGAGGCGCGGTGTAGTGGTGAGCATCAAGAGGTCTTTGCAAGCATGTATGCGCTGCGCTGTCAGGGTACTCACCGGCCTTTCTTGCCTCTTGCACACTTCTCACCACGCCCAATCTCCGTGCATTGGGGTTCGAACGAGGGTTTCCAGTGTATAGACCATCTACGTCTGTGCAGAGGAAGAGGTAGTCGGCGTCGACGAGGCCAGCGGTGATGGCGGAGAGGGTATCGTTGTCTCCGAATCGCAGCTCGGATACAGAGACGGTGTCATTCTCATTGACGATGGGGATGGTCTGGTAGGTATGAAGCAGCGTGTGGAGCGTTGTCCTGGCATTCAGATAGCGAGGTCGCTGGCGAGGGGCGGGGCGGGTGGACACGGTCAGTAGGAGGTTTCATTTTGTCGGCATGGCTGCTTGAAGTATGCTCCTGTGCAGAGTATACTCACGTCTGCAATGTCGTTTCGGGTCAGCAATACCTGCGCAACGGAGATGCCGACTTGGTTGAAGAGGTTGTCCCAGAGCGCCATGAGTCTCAATTGACCGAGGGCGGCCAGGGCCTGCCGCTCGCCGAGGGTGTCTGGCTTCTGGCGTACATTCATCCTCATTCTGCCGATCCCAATGGCTCCACTGCATACGATGACTACTCTGTGTCCGGCCAAACGCAGGCTATGGCACGTCTCTACGATGGAGGACAGGAGTGACAGCTTAGGCGTCAGGGTGTCAAGGTTGAGCACCGAGGATGTACCAAGCTTGAGCACAATTGTGAGTGGCTTTGGGTGGGGCGCGCTAGCTGCAGCCGTAGCCGCGGCAGCGACGTGGGCCGACGATGGCCCTGCTGTGGCGGCGGTAGGAGGAGGAGGAGACATCGCGGGGAAGTGTGACGATGACAGCGTAGGACAGATATGCGGTGGAGCTGAGACACGCCTGTGAACGACGATACCAAGGTCCTCGAACAGCGCTCCAATGTAACAGCGGCCACCTTACTCCGCTATCCCGTACAGAATTGCCCACCCCGCTTCTTCCGAGTCACGTCGGATCCGCGCGGCGCGGATACGGAGCTTAACGCCCACGTGGCAGGGCCGAGTGAGACCCGTTACGGAGCAAAGTGCACACAAGCACACACACACGCACACGCACATCCTCTCCTTTAGGAACCGGCATGACCGGCATGAGTGCACTGCCACTAGCCGAAGTCGAATTGGACCTTCCCTTTGAGGCTCCACTCGGTGCGACAACACGGACGTGGCCGGCGGCTTTGCGAATCTTTAGGGCATCGCTGGCGTGTGCATTTGGTTGTGGTGGTCATTCATTCCGCTTCCGCTCAGCGCCCAATGTCCGAGGCTGACGGCCAGAGCCAAGGTGTTGATGGGAGACGCGGAGACTGGAGCAGTCCCGCCCCGTTCACTTGCAGCTTATTGTACCCACCCCACTTGGGCTGCGACGCGGAACCCTCGTCGCGAGTCTTGGCGCTTTGCCGACGTCCGCGTCTGTCTCCGCCCCGAGGCATTCGGAGTCGTCGTGCCAGCCTGACAGTGTTTCGCAGTGGCTCTTCTCGCAGGTGTTCCAGGCTGGGAAGGTCGTTGTAGTGTATTATCATTGGCTTTGTCCCGCCCTCCGCGCAAGCCCGTGCACGCCTCGTACAGTTGCGAAAGAGGCTCATTTCTCGGTGGCCCGGCTTGCTTATAGCTTGGTTTGAGTTAGCGTCCTGCGTCTCTGCGGGCGAGCCAACTTATCGTCCGGCCGCCTGTGCCCGCCATCTGTGTGTGTGTGATGATTTTGAAGTTGCCAATTGGACGGGGCGGAGTGTCGAACACAGCCCTCCCATTCCTCAATCTTTGATCAACACAGCAGCCGATTGGGCGTCGGCATGGCGCGGGGAGGGGGGACCCAACAACCTCCCATTTCAGGCTGTTGATGACGAGCCAGCGGTTCACAGGCAGGCATTCACGGAAGCCAGAGAGCGAAGCAACACTTGGCCTGCCTCGCGTCCCTGGGGCGCCGGCCACGCTCTTTCCACGCCAGAGTGTTCACAGTGCTGTGTCTAGGCCGCGGACATTTCCGAAGACGCTTGGCCCATCTTTATCCACGACGCGAATCGTTGTCAAGAACAACAACAACGACAACAAGAGCAACACCCGCCGAGGGCGCGCCTCGTGGCTCCCACGCAACGCACGCGCGCATGCTGGCTGTCTGGCTGGGGTCTCGCCTCGCCTCGCCCCGCCCCGCCATGCTCCGCCCTGCCCGCTGTCTGGCCGCCGCCCAACCGATGCTGCACTGCGCCCGCACGCCCGCACTGCACGCACTGACACAGCGGGCCAGCCAGCCAGCCAGCCAGCCAGCCAGCCAGCCAGCCAGCCAGCCAGCCAGCCAGCCAGCCAGCCAAAAAGGGACCAGAGCCACGCACGCACAAGCACACGCACAAGCACGCCGTCTCATGCCATGCTGCCTTCCGCGCCCGATGCCGCCCAATTTTCGAAATGGAAGGGCCACAAGGGCGCATGGCAAGACTAAGAAGAGACTGTCGGCCCTTCGCATAGGTAGTGGCACCGCCGGGGATCCGCACCCAATCCCAGAGGCGGATGTCAAGGGACCCGCCATGAAAAAGGGATCGGATCATCCACGAGGCAGACGCGAAGAAAGACGCGCGCAACTACGAGGGAGCAAGGAGCGAAAGGATAACTGAGCCGCCGTCGTCGGCAGGCGCGCATGAATGGCGGGATCGGGTGGGGAGAAGGAGGCTTCTTCGAAAGCTCAGCCAGGGCAAGGCCAGCAAGCTCCTCGGCGTCGTACTTAGCGTGTCAAGCCGTGGCTCGTTCACCCGCCTCTTCTCTTCGAGACTGTCCAAGCGCCGACTTACCGCTGATTCCGGGGCACTCTCAGACCAGCGCTCGGAGACGGTTGAACATTAAGTGAAAGATTGCTGCACCACCGACTGACCGAGCAAAGTGGCTTGACGATTGGCTGTGCCTGCTTGTGCCAAAGCTGCTCCCTCTTGTCCGGTCGCGGCGTAAACCTCGCGACGTCGCCTTCGTCCTCCTTCGTCCTCTCCCTTTCTCCTCCTTTGCGAACCTGCCTGCCCACCCATTCTCGCGTCTTTGGATCAGCCAACTGCATCACATCCCTTCGCTTCCTGCCTTGCCCCCCCTGCGCCTCTTTCACGAACCGTTACGACGACTCCGACTTGTCCACCGCACGGTCCCAATTGCATTCTCAGTCGGCCCCTTCCCTCGTGCCAAGTAATAATACAGCCCACACTGGCACCAGTCTCCCTCACATACCACTTGCACTTGCACTTCCGCCGCCGCCGCCCCGTCTCCCTTTGCAAACTTACTCGCCGACTCAAACAAAACGCCGCACGCCGTCCAGAATCTCACAAACGCAGTGTGCGCGGGCACACACAGCCTTCAAGCCCCTTTGAAACGATCCGTCTTCGCTTCCCGACACGCCACGAGACGTTAAAGATGTTGCTCTCTTCCTAAGCTTCGATTCCATCTAGATCGATCACGTCTGGTATTCCTCCATCGGAGCCATAGCGATGACCTCCATTATACGCCCTGAGATCTCATCTTAATTGCTCCTACGAGTCACCGCCACCATCGCCAAACCGGAGCAGGGCCTCGAAAAGCCACCTCGGACAAGCGTGGGACTCACTCTCTTCTCGATCACATCCACCCCCGCCCGCCCGCACGCGACATTTCCCGCTAATATCTCAAGACCCAAATGTCCGACTTGCACCACTATAACAACATGCCGAGCGTTTCCAAATGGCAGACGCAGGTGGCGCATTCGCCCTTTACCGACAATGATACTGGCATTGGAAATGGAGAGTGGGCAGAGTCAGGCTTTGACCACCAGGACCGCGGTCCACCACCTGCAGCAAGGCAGCAGCTTCCGACTGCACAAACAGACGATTCCACACAGCTCAATCGAGCCCCGAGCAATCCAGCAAGGCTCAATGCCATCGCTCAGCTGAAACGTGCTGCCTCGAATCGACAGATGAGGGGTGCCACCCCCCAACAGGCAATGTCACCATCGAGCAACGAGCCATCGGGCGTTTCTCCAAGCCCACATGCCGCCGCTTCCGAGCAACCAGACTTCATGGTACAGCTCCATCCCACGTCCCCGGATGATGGACTTCTGAAAGTCCACGGCACGGCAGAGTCTGAATCTTCTCACGGGCATCGTCGCCTCGAGCGCTCTCCCATACGTATAGTCCAGCCATCGCCCAGCCCCAGCGCCCTCGACTCCGGCGCCGTGTCCCCTGCCAACCCCCTCGCTCTCTCTCGCTCCGCCTCGACTTCGAGGGCCGAAGGCAATCGCTCGCCGCTGCCTTCCCTGGAGCAGCTACGCTCCCGCATCCTTCACGAGCGCCTCACTGCTGGCCTGCAGAGAAGCGCCAGCGCCAGCGCCGCCAGTGCTGCCGCAAGAGCGTATGCCATGGACAAGCTCTTGGGTCAAGACACTTCCAGGCATCGCGCTACCAGTCCCGTCAGCGACTCTGGTGGCCGTATTAGCGAAGAGGACGAGGACGAGGAGCAGGACGCGGATGGTGAGGCAGGGAGCTCAGAGCGCCAAGGTGCTGGGCCGAGCACACTCTCGCAAGCCAGCCCAGGCGGGGGGGCTCCTCACGTACATTATGACTCCGGGGACGAGGACTTTGAGACATCGAAGCGCAAGTCCAGGAGAAGAGGCATGGGGAACCAATACCTCAGACCACCGAGCTTCCGCAATTCGGCTGCCGGAAAACATCTTCTGCGAAGGAGCCGTACCATTTCGGGCATGAGCCAGAGGGCAGAGGAGGAGCGCAAAGCAGCATTTGCACAAGAACTCGAGTGGGGGTCTCCTGACGGGACCAAGAAGAAGCGTATGAGTCGCCTCCCTCCGCGGCGAGTCCCCAGCGGTCCTGGTCGCCCAGAGGAAGAGTCCCTACCTGGCCTTCCGCCGCAGCCAGCCTTTGCATCTGCTGCACAGCCGCCGCTGCAAGACGAGCGCGACAGGACGCGGAGTCCCGTGGATCGTTACCAGAATGATGTCAGAGCTGCATCGCCGCTTCAGTTCCCCGACGACGAAGGCGGCCTCCAGCATTCCAGTGAGCAGCTACATGGAGAGTTGTCGAGGAAACCGTCCCGACGCGAACTGGCGAGAACCGAAATGATGCGCAAGCTGAGCGGTCGTCGACTAGGTGGCCGGTCGCCAGTCCCACCTCCTCGAGCTCCATCGCCCCACGATACGAGCCAGCAGCCTGAACAGGGCGCTACATCGTTGCAGCAGTCTGAAGACGGAGAGACTACGCAGCCTGACAGCGAGACAGACCTTCACGCCACTCAAACACCGCTTGTGCACGGAGGGACGGAGGACCTCGATGTTCCAGGAGGAGCCGAGGAAGACTTCGACGAGGACGAGGCAGAAGAGCTTCTAGCCTCTCCTACGGCTCCCTTCCGCATCCCAATCCAGACATTGAACCCGCAAGAGGCGCATACAGGCATCGCACCGCCGCAGTTTCAGACTCTTCCATCGATGGCTGACCCAACAATCATGGACAATTTGCAGCTGACTCCGGAGCAACAGGTTGCATTCTTCCAAATGCAGCAACTCCTCCAGCAGCAGCAGGCCCAGCTTTTTGCGAGCCAAGCACAGATGTCTCAAGCAGTAGGGGCATACGACGCCTCGACCGCGGATCCGCAGCTGCCAGCGACCCCAGTGATGACGTCCAATGCAGATCCCTCAATGGACCACTTGCTCACGCCGGCGACATCATTGTCAGGCGTGGGAAAGGGCGCATCTTGGGACTCCCCTGGGGGTCAGAGTCTGCTCGGCAACAACTTGATCCCATCTATGCACCTCGCACCATTCGTTTCCGATTCGGGTCAACAGCAGGGCTTGACTAGCGACGCCTATTCTCAGGGCATGCGTTCCAATTTTGCCAAGGGGCAGGGTGCAGATACACAAGACTGGCCAACTTCACCTACTGCGTCATCGCTTGGGCTTGGGGACGCTCTGTCTCGCTCCCGTCTAAACTCCATGGATCGCTACAGCTTGGAAAGGAGGGAAGAAGCGGCCGATAATGGGTCGCGGGAGCCCGATGAGGACCGCGTGCCAGACGGCCAAGACTCAAGGGCGGATGACCACGCTGAGAGTGAGCCACCTTCGACGGCCTCGACCGACGTGGACCTTTCTGCCTACCTCTCAGAAGGGCCGTGTAGTTCAGGCCTTCGCAAAGGCACTGCAGGCGGCACGCCTCAACACAACTTTCTGCGTCCACCAAAGCTCGTCGCCGCCTTTGAATCTCCCGACCGTCCGGGCACGACATACTCGCAAGCAACTTCGATGGGCGACGGCGATCACTTTGTGTACGAGTCTATGCTGGCCGGAGCAGCGAGTGCATCGACATTGGGTCATTTTCCCTCGAACATTCCGAGCCCCAAATTTGGGCAAGTGAGCGCCACAAGTCCGAGAATGATGCCCGGTGCTTCTCTTGCAGGGACAACACACAATCAAGCACCCGTGCCGCCACTCATCTCACCTAGAGGGGCTTCGCAGGCGCGAGACCAGGCTGCGGCTGCCATTGCGGCGGCTCGCGCGCGGGCAGCGGGCAGTCCAACGGCGGCGAGACCCGGTCAACAGATGTTGCATCCGCCGGCGGAAGAGCCAACATCTCCATTGCCATCTCCTGCTGCCGAATTGGATGACGTGGAACGTTTCGCTGCTTGGCGAAAGTGGATGAAGGCGCAAGGCATGGACGTCGAAGGCGAAGGCGACGAGGATTCTCCCACGCGGGCGCAGCCCGTGCTCGGTGGCTCCAATGGCGAGGCCAGTGTTCGATCCTCGTCCGTCTCGACTTCGGGCCGGAGCGCCGGTGTTCCTGCGCCTTTGAGCATACCTCCACTCAACTCTGGTTCGGGCACGCTCTCCGTACGTCCCGGCTCCGACAGGGTGGAAGACGACTTTTCCATCTCGCCCACTTTGCTAAAGGAATTCGGAGCTGATATTGAGTGGCCAGGTCGGCCAAACTTGCAGCGGCCGGATGCCTCTCGACACAATGGCGTAGACGATCGCGCATTACTTGGCGGTACCTCGACGGGAGCCCGTGACTTCGACGATTCTGGTTTGTCAACGCCGTCTGTACCCCCGAAGCCGCGACTGCAGCCGCAACGCACAGCGTCGACGCGTAGAAAGGCACCACCTGCGCTCAACGCTGCAGAAGCCAGAGCTCTGCAAGAGACGCCCAATACGAAGAATGCTCAAGGTGAGCGGGACGCAGAAGCCTCTTCGGCTATTGGGCACTCGAGCGTGGCCGAAAGTGACCATGCGCATAGTCCTCAGCCGCGCTGGGCGCGTACCGACGAAGCTTCGAGTCTAAGCCGCGACGACGACCCCGACGGGCGCAATGCACATGGCGAATCTGCTAGGGACGGGACCAGGAGTCAAATATCAGTGGAACAGCCTCAAAGCGATCTCGGCCACTTCCAACGCTCAAACCCTCTCAGCGAAACCTCGCCGCACGTCGAAAGTAGTCGTAGCGAGCAGCACCACGGCGGAAGCGGACGCTCTACGCAGATGACGGGTCGCAGCTTTAGCGAGACGCGGCAGCAAGCAGGGGGCAGCGGCTCTCCCGACGCTGCAACCCAGAAGACACCCCCTTCAGCATGGTCCGGCACCAATGTGACACCTCGATATGGCTATCGCTCGCATCATCATCGCGTTCCTTCTGCCTCTGAGATGGAGACAGAGACTGCCTATGCAAATGGCAAGCTGACGCCTTTTCCTGGACTGTTGCGGAATCAGCCTTCCAACATCAGCAGCACGACGGGCCGCAGCCAAAGTCCGGCGATCAAATATGGTGCCTCGTCCACTGCCACAGACCCGCGGTCCTCTCCATCGGTCAGCTCCCCTGCTTTGGACAGCTCCAATGTGGCTGGTAAAGATGCGCCTGTACAGCAAGAAGGCTCTACGCCCAAGGTCGGCCTATTTGGATCGCTGAGAAGAAAGGCATCTGCTGTTGTGCGCAAGGGTAGCATGCGCAGAAAGGCCGGAGAATCTCCCGAGACCAAGACACAGGCCTCTCCTTCTTCGTCGCCTCGAGCAGGGGATCGACAGCTGTCATTCAGTCAGTCCGAACACCAGGAGGCCATGCCACAAGCCCCGGACTCTGAACAAGATGCGAAACGGAGCCCTGCTACTCCGGTATCGGCAACGCGACAGACGCCTCGCCTTCAGACGTTTGACAGGTATGCTCATGCTGGATCTGCTCTTGCCAGGAAGCCTTCGCGTGTTGGCGCAACGGCGGAAAGCACCGCAGGGCAAAAGCAGGAAAAGTTTAATGGGGTGCAACCTCCGACGCAACCCCCCACACAACCTGTGGTTGCTCAGCCGAAGCCGCATGGACTGGCCGCACAGAGTGCGCATTCGCGCAATGTGTCAGACGCATCTGCCTCTTCCTCGCCCCACCCGCACCCGCACCCGACGGGCTCTTCGCCAAGTCGAACCCATGCGAAACAAGTCTTGCCCGTGGGAGAGGAATCCCTCGATGCAGGCTTCGCCGCGCCGGCCTCGCGTGAGACTGCGCCCATTGTCACTGCCCAGCTGGAGCCGAAGGCGGCTGCCATGCTCCACCGATACAGTCGAGTCTTGACCACGCCGACCAAGGCAAATGCCAACTCTCCTGGGGTGCCGCCTGGCCTGACCAGCTTGGACTTGGACTCACCTCCTCGACAGCTGCTAAAAGTCTCGCCAGTCTTCCAGGTCGTCAGCTCTTCGATGATCAAGGACCGGTTCCTGATCCTGTTCAACGACATCCTCGTCATAGCCAAGCCCGTCGCGCCGCCGCCACCGAGCCACTCTCTTGCGCGGCACGAACGTGGCAGCGACGAAGTGCCTGAAGTTTCATTGCCGGACATTCGCTGGACTTTCCTCGTCAAGAATATCATCGAGCTCAGACACTTGTCGCTGACCGTACCCAAGGACCATCGCTCCAAGGTCAAGCCGCATCCGTTGCAGAGCATCTTCATTGAGGCTTTCAGCCACGATGCCGAAGGAGCCGTTTCGGACATTATCAAGCGCACAGGTCTGCCCAATACGGCATCGACGGCGGCACAGCTGTTGATACAGACTCCGGAGCTGGACAGAGACGCCCTAACGGCGTACATCTGCGCCTCGGAGAGGCGAGAGGTACTTACGGCATTTGTCAAGCTGCAACGCATCGTCGGCGTCTCGATCGAATCTGCCTTGCGCACCATCCTGATAGGGCTGCGCTTTCCATCCGACTCGGTGGCCTTTGAGGTGTTGCTGATGACGCTCTCCGCTCACTGGGTTGAGGAGAACCGCCATCTCATCAAGAGCAATTTCACTTCACAGCTGGCTGCCGACCTTACCTTTGCCATCATGGCGCTCAACGATGCATTGCATGGCAAAGGAGGCGCTGCTGACGACGAGGACGACGACTTCAGCGAGATGAGCGTGCGAGGATCGGTTGCCTCGGTCAGCTTGAACAACTATCATCCGCCGGGAATTTTCAGCGAGCCGATGCGCACACTGAGCAACACTGCTTTCGTTTCAGCGTTCCGCGCACACGATCCAGACATGGTGCTCTCGGATCGGACGCTTCTGAGGATCTATGCAAGCGTCAAAGCCGAGCCCATCCAGCAGGCCCTTGGCCGTGGCGAGGTAGCACACAAGAAGCCCGTGTGGATCATTGGCTCTGGCCTGCCTCTCAAACTCACATACGGTGTCCCCTCGGAGCCCGTGCTGGTCTCGGTCCCGACGCCCGACCCAGACTTTACAATCCGCTTGTATGGCCACGATCTGAGCTTCGATCCGCCGATCTTGTCGTTTGCGTCAGCAAACACTAGGTCGTTTACGATCACGAGCCGGTCGCTGGGAGCTCGCCAGGCCGTCTTTGTGCGGTCAGGACGTTCAGCCCGCTGCTATAGCGGGTCCGTCTTGGGCAAGGACGTGTCACCAGCCATGCAAGCGGCCGCATCCAGAGGTAGCATTGCGGATCTGCCGTCTTCTGTGTCCCTGAGCGTCGAACGAGCATTCATGCAGCACTCCTTCACCCTCAATGCATCCATGTCCGCCTCCGCCCCTGGGCAGGGCGCTGCTGGAGCAGAGGCAGCTCAGCGGCGCAAGTTCATGTTCAGCGTCGACAACAGCGACCTGCGGCGCAGCTGGGCGCTCACGCTGCAGAGTGCAATCGACGAGAGTCTTCAGAGGCGGGCAGAGACACAAGCCGACATCAGCGGTGCAAAGGGGAGCGAAGTTGCCGAGAGCGCTAAGGCGCGGCGGGCAGCAAACGCACTTGCGTTGCACGTCCTTCGACAGGCATTGATCTCCCCCGACCTCCCTGCGAAGGTCAACACTACCGACAGCGGGCACAAGGCGCCTTCGATGCTGCAGCGTAGCGTCAGTGCCGCCGCCGGTGGTGCGCCTGGTCGATCCGACGTCGACGTGGGCCAGTCTGCTGGCGTGGCCAACAAGGAACTGTCCGGATCGGCATCGATCGCTGCAAGAAATGTGGGACATTTGCATTCGCGCACACCTTCGGACTCGACACTGGCCTTTGACAAGGCTGGCGTCAACGCAGGCCAAGACCGTGGTCTAGGTCCGAACTTTGCCGGCCGACGAGGACCCTCGACGCTGGCCGTTGGAGCGACCCAGGCGAGCTTGGCCCGCAACGCCTCTGTGTCGCAGCACTACTACGCTCCGCGATCTGGCGCCGGCCGAGAGGAGAGGGAGCTTCTTCCCTCGCCACCGCTTCCAGGTTCTGCATCGTTTAGACCGTCTGGGGCCGATTCAAGCTCTGCGCCCCCGCAGACGCACGCAGATGCGACGACGGTCACTCAGAGAAGTCGAGAAGGCGCCGCTGATCCGAGCATGGCCCAACAGTCGTTGCAGGGTGCTGGCCGCATTCAGGGTCGGCCGGGCGGGGCTTCGGGAGGGGGGGAGACGGGCGGCGACAATATTCTCAGCGGAGAGGAGCTCGTGACTATTTGCACGCAGAATAGCTTGTTGCCGATTGTGTTGGAGCGGGGCGGGGCAAACGGTGCGGGTGGTTCCCTCGCGTAATTGATATGGCAGTGGTGGAAGGTCAGTAGGGAAGCGGGTATGTGGTAGCATGGTAAAGAATCGCGTTGATGAGGGACGAAAACGGAGTTAATGAACTGGGTCACGATGCAGAGGGAATGGGGGCAAAATACACGACGTGGCCATCAAGTCTCAAGTTACTGTGCATCATTGTCATGATTAAAGCGTGGATCGAATCAATCATTTCTGAGCGTATCAACACAGTCGTTTGCCAGGTCGCAACTGTGTGAATTAGGTCGTCAATCGAGGGAAAGATGCGGGAGACCAATCTAACGTACAGCGTAAGCACCAGGGCTTGCACGTAGGCTGGTGAGGCCAGGCAGGTGCAATGGCCTAGGAAATGAAGATGAGCCCGCTCCACACCTTTTTCCGATACTGGACATACTCGTCTCCGAAAAAGTGCACCAAGTACCTCTCCTCGGAGCGTATCCTGGCATTGAAGAAGCGCCAGAGTACTCCCGCGAATACGACGACGCCCAGCGGGTTACCGAGGAGAAGTTGGGTGCCCAGCGCCCAGGTGAAGAAACCCGTGTAGGAGGGGTGCCGCGCGTAAGCGTAGATGCCTTGCGTGACGAGGATGTGGTCGGCGCGCTTGGAAGAGGCGACTTGGTGTGAGAAGTTCGAGGCGGCGTGGATCATTGCGGTGGAGCGGATGTATTGCCCTGCGAGGACGGTGATTAGGCCTGTGGGTGGGATGGGCGCCGCGGTGGGAGGTTCAGAGCTATCTTGTCAGTCACGAACTTGATCGATCTGGGATGAGGGCTTTACTGACCGATGTAATTGAGCCACCGCATGCGCTTCAGGTCGGGAAAGAAATATGCCTCGAGTAGGAACTCGACGATACCGCCGATGTGAGCGGCATGGTAGTTCCAGCCGTTTTGTAGGAGAAAAGCTGAGGGGAGAGGGGGCGGAAGCGAGGAGTGTGAGCAACGATGAGCCTGGCGTAAGTGTAATGCGCACGGCATGGGTATATGCCAGGCGTTCCGGCCGGAGCGGGTTGGTACACTCACAGTCTTTGAGAAGCTGCGAAGCATTCCACTTGGCCGTAACGAGGAACTCGAGGAGATGAAAGGACGCCCACGCGAGGAGGTACATGTACAGCTGCGGGAGGAGGTAAAAGGGCGTCCCTTGGCCGTCGCTCGACGCCGAGACTGAAAAGGAGAAGAGTACTTTGAGGAGGTAGGGCAAGGACAATGTTGCCGCTGTGCCAATCAGAGCACCCAGACCGGCAGCAGTGAGGACCAGCCTGATGGCCGTCGGCGCAAAGTGGGCTGGAATTGAGTCGGGTTTGAGAGACTGGAAGCTGGCCGCAGAGGGGCGGTGCGAGGTGTCGGCGTGTACAGCTTGGCCGTTCCTTTGATTAGCGCCATTGATGTGCACGTCCATCGTGGCGACGCCTGACGATGCCCCTGATGAGTGGGCAGTGGTCGTGGTGGTGTAAGCTTGAGTACTCATAAAGGAAGATTGCGGCCTCGGAAGTCAAGTGAGAGGGAGAGATGTGAGAGCGCGTTCAACTCGGTGCGGTCAAGTTTGACATTATAAGAACGACATGGTAGCGGTAGATCATCCAATTCTATCGCCGAAGCTGGTCCGGACGATTGTGGTAGATGTGGCGTCTTTGAGAGAAGCTGGCTGGCTGGCTGGCTGGCTGGCTGGAGCACTAGCAACGACAAAGGGAGACGCTCACACCAGGCGCGCGGCGGCACCATAAAGTAGTCCGGGTGACTGTTAGGCAGTGGAACAGCCTCCTGACTTTTGTGCGCCACATCCAATTACTAGCTCGGGCTACCGGCTAAGCATCCCATTGTAGCTGTCCGCTATGTAGCCGAGGCAAGCGGACGCCAAGGGTCTTAGTTGCGAGGGAGACCAATTGCAAAAGCCCTTTGTTCACCCTGTGTGAAGCTCATTATTTTGGCTTGACGCAGCTTGTTGTCCGGACCCCCGTTCGGATCCGATGCCTGGCCGTCTGTCCTCGACCCTCGCGTGGTGGCCCGCGACCCAATTCGTCCCGACGCTGGCCGCATCGAGGCTACAGAGGCACTGGGCCAGAGGGTGTGGGCTCGCACGGGGGAGCGAGAAGATCGCGGGCGACGCAACCAGCCGCGACCCACGCCATGATGCCCCGCTCCGCCCGCCGCGACCGTCGTCTGGACGTCATTCGTCGCGGGTACGATCCAAGCAGGGTCAATCCTAATACCGCACTCACTCATTGGACGAATACATACTGCACACACAGACACACACGGGCGGACACACCGCGGACACACCCACTCCTTCATCTCCGTCACCTCTCCGCCTCCTCCTCCGGCCCTCCCGTCATACGTCACCTCACAAGTCTGCAGCCATGAGCGGCCGACTTCCCTCGCTGGCGTCAAGGTCTCTGCGAGCCGCACCCTCTTCCACGCTGCGCACCGCCGCACCGAGGCAGGTCGTCCCAGCGTACCGCCAGCAGGCAGCTCAAAGGGTGAGCAAGGCGATTTAATTGGTGGTGGTATTGACGGTAACTTGTCATGCTGACACGCCTTTGCCCCCTCTCTCTCTCCGCCTCACCCGCCTCACCCGCCTCACCCGCAGACGTACGCAACCTTCGAAGGCAATCCCCACCCAGATGCCGTCCGCAAGCGCTCCTTCCTTCCACGTTTCCTCTTGTGGACGACGGGAGGCGTCGTCGTCTTCTACGGTGTGTCGACGGTAGTTGCCCTCAACAACCAGACCTACCAAGACTGGTTTGCTGACTCGGTTCCCGTGAGTGGAGCACTCGTCGACGACGACGACGACAAGGCACAACACGAGCATACTCACCAATGTCTGTTGCTGCCATTTTTTCCCCCCTCCACCAGCTCGCCGAGGATATCCTCGACTACCTCGACACCCACGATGTTGTATCCGAAGCCCGTCGTCTCGACTACGGCGGCCTTGGTTCTCAAGCATTCCAGTCTGTGGGAAAGGCATGGAACAGAGTAGCTGAAGCAGCCGGTCGTGTCGCCGTCGACGGCCGCGAGGCAGCTTCCGATGCCGTCGTCAACGCTCGCGAAGCCGAAAAGGCAGCAAAGGCTAAGCTCGCTGAAGCCCGTGAGCAGGCCCGGAAAAAGGTTGCAAAGGTCAGCCGCCAAGAAGATGAGGCAAAGGATGCTGTCAAGGGCGCGGCCGATGGAGCCAAGGAGGAGGCCAAGGGTGCTCTCGACGGCATCAAAAAGGGACTGGCCAACCTCAAGCAGGAGACTAAGACTGCCGTCGAGGCTGCCGAAAAGGATGCCAAGCAGGGTGTCAACACAATCATTCAAAAGAAGGAAGAAAAGGCCCCCGGCAAGCCGTATGACCGTGCCCTGCCCGTCTCTCACGAGGCGCCTGAAGGCTACAGTGCACCCCGCGCTGGCGACCGCAAGCTCACGGCGGACCACAACGACGCTGCTCGACTCCGTCCTGACCCACAAGCCCCCAAGCTTCCTCAATTGGCTCCTGCACTCTCCTCCCTGACCGGCAGCGAACCCATGATTGGTCAGCTTGCCGGTACCATTGACGACTTGGCAGCATTCCTGCGCGACACGCCCACGTCGAGTGCAAACGCCAAGTACGTCCTCGACGAGGCCAAGACGGAGCTCCAGGGCCTGAGCAAGCGCCTCGAAGAGATCCGCAAGTCGGAGCAGGCTCGTGCAGAAAAGGACTTGAGCCAGCAGGCCAAGAAGTTCGAGGCCGAACTCAAGCGCAAGGCCGAAGAGGAGAGCAAAAAGTTCAGCCAGCTAGACGCCGAGGGCAAGAAGCGCCTGGAGGAGGAGAGGAAGCGTGCAAGTGCCGACTACGAGTCGCGGCTACACAAGGAGCTGGAGACGCAGCGCGAAATCATCAATGAGCGTCTCAAGGAGGAAGTCGTGGCCCAGGGAGTCGAGATGCAGAAGCGGTGGATGCGGGAAATCAAGCAGCGCGTCGAGGAGGAGCGTGGCGGTCGTCTGGCCCGCCTGGACCAGCTCGCAAGCGAGTTGAGCGAGATCGAAAAGGTCACCGTGACCAACTCGGCCGCACTGCAAGAAGGCAGTGAGGCACACCGCACCGCCGCTGCTGTCCGCGCCCTCGTCAAGTCGGCAATGGACGAGTGGGGCTCTGATGGGCCCGAGGCCTCGACGACGAACCTGAAGCGGCCGTTCCGCAAGGAGCTTGAGCTCCTCCGCTCATCGACTCTGGCACAGCAATCTGAGATTGTCAAGACGGCCCTCGACGCGTTGGAGAAGAGCGCCTCGCCAGACGAGGGCGTCGAGACGCTGTCCTCGCTGACGTCTTGGTACGTCCAGCGCGTCAAGCCGCGCCTCCTCTCTGTCGCCCTCCTCCCGGAGCAGGCTGGCCTCCTGTCGCACCTCACCTCTGCGATTCTCTCTCCCCTCCTCTTCACAAAGGCTGGTGACGTCCCGGGCGACGATGTGCCCGCCGTGCTGGCCCGTGCCGAGTATGCCCTGCTGCAGCGCAAGGACCTGGACGCAGCAGCGCGCGAAATCAACTCGCTCAAGGGCTGGCCAAAGGTGCTGGCTGAGGACTGGCTCAAGGAGAGCAGGAAGAGGCTCGAAGTGGAACAGGGAGTGGGCATCGTTCAGAGCGAGGCGTCATACAACAGTCTGCTGAATGCATAAAAGTGGCGCTCAGGCAAGAGGCGAGAGTGGGGAGCGAGTGGAAAGCATATACGAGGGGAGCTGATGTTTGTGGTTGGGGGGAAGCAGTACATTGCAATCGCAAGCCTTTTTCGCAGATGCAACATCGTGACGCAATCCGTGTATGCGGACCAATAAACAATGGACGGGGCCGACGCAGCCTCTCAGAGCTTCTTTTCGTTCTCGTCTACCGCCCGCTGAACAATCTCCTCTCCTCCCGCCTCGTTGCTCTTGGCATCGCCATTGCCCTTTGTGAGCGCCTGTCGTTTGGCGAGGGCCACCTGCTTCTTCTTTGCCATGGTATTGAAGTATGTCGAGAGGAAGAAGCGCAGCAGCGTGAAGAAGGGTTCTGTGGGTGGTGTGTGTGTGTGTGTGTGTGTGTGCATGCGTGCGTCAGCGAGGGCCGAGCATATGACAGTATTGCACTTGTGGTCGCTCTCATGCTCGTACTCACCCCACGTCTCGGCAGGTAGGTAATTCTGCGCGAATACGAGCGCGGCAGGCTGCGTGACTGTTGTTGGCGGTGAGGTCGGGTGTTTGTGTGAAGCACAGTCATTCCAAGCATCAGCGGTGGGCGACCCAAAAGACGGCTTCACTGCAGAGCAGAGCAGAGGACGCGGCAAACTCACGCCAGCTGATCTGGAGCATGCGCCAGATGCCCGCCTTGACGACTGCGACGATCTTTTCTGGTGCGCGTGCGCCATTGACGACGGCCATGGAGGCGAGGTAGACTGTGGGTGTGGGCGTGCATCCGAGCGGGGGCGGAGCGGGGCGTGTACAAGCGAGGAGATACGGTTCGGTACGGTACGGGTGAGCATGAGCTTAGTTGTGCGAGTCCATCTATGCAATGCAGGACTTGGCGGATGTGCTCGCACAACGCGCAACGCAATGCAACGCACCAATGTTCTGAATCACCGTGACGGTCAGACTGTTGACGATGATCTGGAGGATTTTGTCCTTTGTAGTTGTCCGGCCCACAAAGGCCTTTTGGAGTGCGCCTGTCGGGAGGAGGAGCACACTCCGTCAGCATCAGCAACAAGTAGCAGCGCAGCGGGCAGACTTCGGTGCCCCGCACACACACACACACCCGCCACGTACCAGTGAGGACATGTCCCATGGGTGCGCTGACTGCCCAGCCGTAGACGAACATCTTGAGCGCACGATCATTCACGCCGAGCCTGAGAAGTGCGTCCTGGGCCAGTGCTACGCCGGGGATGTTGCTCAGCGGGGACGAGGACGAGGATGCGGGTGCACCCTTGGCTGCGGCAGCCGAGGCGGGAGAGAGCCCCGCGAGGTGACCAGCGAGGACCTCGGCCAGGGCAGAGAAGATGCCTGATGTGAGTTGTTTCGTGGCGAGGGGGTTAGCCTGCAGCGAGCGGAGGTACCGTGCGAAGAGCGGATTGGACATCAAGCCCGAGGTGGGCGGGGCTGGCGAGGCTTTGATTTGAGCGGACATGTTGGACGTGCGTGGGGATGACTGCGGGGGGAGAAGCGTATTGGGATCAGAGGATACGGAAGGGAGAGGGGAGAGAAAATTCGGAAGGAGGGAAGGGAAAAGGCGAAGTGAGGGTGCCGTATTTGCACATTGGTCATCTTTCCTTGGCATCCGCCATGAATCAATCATCCTTGTCCCACTTCGGCCCTTCGAGATCCGATGCCCAGCATTAATCCTTGCGCCAATCAACGCTCACCACCTCTTCCGCCTCACCCACTCCGCCTCAATCATTCGCACTGCAATGACTGGCCCCCGCTCTCGGCCCTCGTCCGGCTCAATGCCATCCCCATCCCATTCCTCAGCATCACCCAGCCACCAACCCACACCGCGCTGTTCTACTCCCCTTCGGAGATTCGGGGGAAAAGACCCGTCCCCGTCGCAGTCGCAGTCGCAGTCGCAGTACCCAATCCCACTCACTGCAGCCCGCCCGTCCATAGCGGTAGTAGTGACTCCTCGCGAGATGCCCAGTCCAGTCCACTTAGTGCAACTAAGTGCCTGCAGCAGCTGCTGCACCCCACACCCACGACTCGGCCTTTCTCTCTCTCTCTCTCCACTCTCCACTCGACCCGTACGGCTCCTTCGCCCTGCCTCGCCTTGCCCTGCCCTGCCTTGCCTCGCCTCTGCAGCACTCACCGCCCCGCCCCGCCCCGCACCACATGACGATGACGCCCGACTGGATGACTGGACCCCCCACACTAACACTACCTGCCCGATGGATATCCCGGCCGGGAGGGAAGGCGGCCCCGGCGGCCCTGGCCCTCTGGGGCGGGAGATTTGAGCCGCGCCGCGCGCACGAGCCAACCATGCAGGACTGGCAGGACTGACTGTGGCCGCGCGTCACGTGATGGATGGATGGCTAAACAGCACCGAACCTCGAACCAAGCAAGCAAGCTGTGGGCCAACCACGCCATGGAATTCGCTTTCGGAAAGCTGTTGATGCAAGGGAAAGAGTACAATACAAGTGCAAGTGCAAGTACGAGTACGAGTGTCCGTCTGAATGATTGGTCCGCGCAAGCAGCGCAAAAATGCTCGAAAATGGAATCGCAGACAGGACACGAGTCAACACGCCACGCCAAGTGCACGCCCCAAGCACGCCCCACGCACGCCCCACGCACGCCCCACGCACGCCCCACGCACGCCCCACACTAGCTCTCGATGCTCGTCTCCTCGCCCTCGGTGGTGCTGTCTCCCACTGAAGCTCGCGGAGCCAAACTTCCACGCCCTACGCCAACGTCCAAGTCGAAGTCGTCTTCTGGCTGTTGTGGCGGCAGCTCGTGAGGATTACGGTGACGGGTCCAGGTCCGGGTGGGCGCCTCTTCGTCGTCGAAGACGTCCCTAGCTCGCGTGTGGTTGTGCATGTGCCCGTGCCCGTGCACGTCACCTTCTTGCTGTGTTGGCTCTGCCCCTGTGCCCTGGACCTGGTTCTCGTCATCGTACTCTGCCTCGACGTCTTCGTCCGTTGCTGCATCTTCCTCCTCGTCCAGCTCGTACTCGCCGTGCCCCTCTGGCTCCTCATCGCGAAGCACTCCCATACTGTCGTCCAGCCCGAGCATCCCAGCTTGCGCGTGGTGGTGGTGGTGGCCCGAGTACTCGAGCTCGCCCTCGGTATCAATCATGTCCATGTCCGTCTCCATCTCCATTTCCGTCTCCACGTCCATCATGCCCATCTCGTCTGCCTCGCCCTCGCCCTCGCCCTCGGCATCCAGATCAGCCTCGTCCTCCTCGTATAGCTCGTCGCGGTACTCGTCCACGCCAGAGAATGACGACCCAATGCTGGCATTTCCAATGGCCACGCTTGCGCCTGCGCCCATTGGATCGCCCGCCGAGCGAAGGTGAGCGCCAACGCCTTCCGCCAGAGCCTTGACGACGCGGTGCAGCGCAGGCTCCAGGTCGACGGCAATGCTGAGATGACGCGCAATCTCTTCGTGGTACCGAGACGGTGGCTTGGGCACACCAAGCGCCTTGGCCTTGAGACCTGCTGCAGCACCACCACCACCCCCACCTCCCGTGGCGCCACCCGACGTCGCCGTTGCGGCTGCCGCGACGGCATCGGTCACACCCATGTAGGAAGAGCCCGTCGTTGCAGCACCACCAGGAGAAGACGGTTGTCCGCGCGTCGTAATCGACACGGGCGCAAAGGCTCCTCCGCCCTTGTACATGTAACTCTGTGCGAGGAGCAACTGCGCGCGAGGTTCATTGGGAAGCAGTGCGACGGCGTGCAGGAGCGCAGAGTGGGCCAGGTCGAATCGGTTCATCTGCCAGAGGAGCTCTGCCTTCCTCAGACTGGCGCTGGCCAGCTTTGAGTTGAGCGCCAGCGCCGTCTGGTAGCTCTCCAGTGCCGACGTGCGGTCATTCAGAGACTCGCTCACCAGGCCGTACACCTCCCACAAACCTGGGCTGGACGGGTTCAGCTTGCATGCGTGTGCAATGGCTGAGCGTGCCTGGTCCCACTTGCCCTCTGACGACAAGATTGTGCCAATGCCGCTCCACCCGTTCCAGTGGCGCGGGTCTACACGGATTGCCTCGCGGAAGAATCGAAGCGCGCGAAGAGGCTGGTACAGCGAGCGGCACTCGTGTCCCGCCAAGGTGTACGAGTAGGCGTACTTGGGTGCAGTGAGGCACGCCCGGCGGAAGGACCTGAGTGCAATCGAGGGCGAATTGTTGAGGGAAAAGAGGTTGCCGACGGCAAGATACGTCTCGACGGCATCGGGATCGATGTCGGCCAGTGACTGCGCCAAGCCAGAGAGCTCCTCTTGGCGATTGAGGTGAAAGTGTACCAGGGAGAAGATGTCCATGCCATCAATCGTCTTTGGGTACTTCTGAACCACTGCCTCGAATTGCGCCTCTGCTTCGGCGTACTGTGCCAGGTCATGCTGCACCCGCGCCAGGAGCACAGATACATCGACGGTATCGCGCAGCAGCTTCAGCGAGGCATCGCTCAGGCCCGAAGAAGAAGAAGAAGTCGCGGGGAAGCCGGAGCTGCCGTTGCCGCCAGCTGCCGCACCTACAGTAGGGCCGGCAGGATTGAACAATTTCAAGGCCTTGTGCCCTCTGAAGTCTCTGGCTTCCTTGTATGCCCCGCCCAACAGCCGAAGGTACTTGAGGACCTCTCGATCCACGACGCGCCATTGTGCAGCGGCCTCTGCGGCTCTTTGCAGCGTCGAAGCTCGCACCGACTCGGCAACATTGTCCATGCCAGCTTCAGCCTTGGGGTCTCGGAGATTGCCCATCCGTTGAGAAGAAGCGGCTGACGTCGGGACAGGCGCCCTGTTGCTGCCGCCAGCGGCGGCGATTCCATTGGGCACTGGCGCATCTGACCCAGAAGCAGCAGCTCCCGTGGGTACGGCCTTGCGCGCTCGAGTAGGACCGGCCCTGCCTGTAGCCCCATGCGTAGACGCCCTTTGAGTCGCGGCGGAAGAGTTGGCAGTGGTTGGCCCTGCCCTGCCTGCAACGCTTCCATTTGTGGTGGCGGCGCCGCCATTGCCCATGTTGCCGGCAGAGGCCTTGTTCGCAGCAGCCCTCCTGGTCGTGGGTGTTGACGCGGAATTGGCATTGGAAGTAGCTGCGGCTGCTCTGCGTGTGCTCCGCCTGAGGCTTTCTCGCGTGACGATGATATCTTCCTTGTCTCTTTCGCGGTCTCTGTCCCGATCACGCTCCCTATCGCCATTCTCCTTTTCCTTTTCCGGAGCTGTGCATCGGCTGCCGCTGCTCAGGCTCGAAGGTGGCCGTTCATTTGTCCGCGCTTGCGAGAGTGTCCTCGACATGCCCACACTGGCAGGCGCACCCACCGCAGCAGGTCGATTCGGGCCTCGCTGGGCAGTCGAGGCGATGCCAAACGCAGCGGCAGTCGTCGACCTTGCATTCTTTCCTGATGCGGCAGCAGAAGCAGTCGTGCTTCTAGACCGCTTCGCCGTTGCAGACGCAGCGCCAGCGGGATTGCCGGCCGTCGGACGAGAGCCTGGCCTCTGGTGTGTTGCGGCAGATGTGGCCGACTTGGTGGCCCGTGTCCTGGGCTGGCCAGTTGCGGTGCGAGAAGAATAGTCAATGTCATCCTTGCCACCAGAGGGCAGCGAGTCCGATCGAGAAGTCCCACTAGTATTGGCAAAGAAGAGGGCGTCGACTTCACTGGCGGGACTAAAGTCCAGGGCGGATGGGTCGCCGCCTAGAGAGACGATGGCTGCATCTAGGAAGCTCGCGGGCTCGTGTTGGATATTGGCATCCGAGAATGCAGACGCAGTGACGGGGGCGACGCCTGATTACGTTGTGCGCAATTTAGAAAGAGGCCATTGTCGCCTTGTCAGTGGTGGGCGCTACGCGGGGTGCCTATGAACAAGCACCAAAGGGTACCCGAAACTCTACACTCACCCAACTCGCAAAGGCCGAGCCATGCGCGCCAATTATAAGGGTCCTTCTTGCGAGCGTCGCGGAGATGCTTGATGGCTTCATTGGTCCTCCTGCCGTCTTTCGCCATGAATGCCAGCTCAGCTAGGTCAATAGCCTCACGCACTGCCTCGCGAGAAACCAACTCGGGCATGCCCTTGAGAACAAAGGAGTCGGCATCTCCGGATGCAGCCGATGACGATGAGCCGACGGCGGTTGCCTCTGCTGCAGCAGTCGCAGTCAATGAGCGATTCTGTATAGCCCAGCTGAGAACGTCTTGCGCCTCTCTGTGACGGCCGAGGACTTTGCACGCTTCGCTCCAAATCTGTGCGCATTCAAAGTCGGCAAAGACGTCGTCGGGCCCTTGTTCCAAGATTGAAATGGCTGCTGCGGCTGCGCCCTTGCGACTCCTTTCGCTCAGAAAGGGGAAGACGGCACCTTGGCCGCCGAGGAGAAAGGAGCGTGCGCGCAGTCTTCGTGCTTCGACTGAATCAGGGAACAGCGTAAGTGCAAGCATCGCATATAGAGATGCAGAGTGAAGCTCTTGGGTAGCGGGTTCCAAGTAGGTATGAGTAAGGGAGAGGAGGCGCTTGAGCAGACAGCTCGGGTCGAGCGTTGGGGTGGGGACCTGAGGAAAGGAAGCTGAACCTTCGTCCTGATAGACTTCCATCTTGAGCTGGTAGAAGATTTGGTTGCCGCGCAGGGGCTGTTGCGCAATGGGCGCATTGAGTGACGTCTGCATCGTCGAAGTAGTAGTTGGCACGCCACTACGTCGTAGCTGTGGCTGAGCAAAGTCCGAGAGGATCATGTCTCGATTGACGTCTTCGCCACTGTGACTCTGCTGCCGAGTGCGAGCATGGGTGGAAGCCGGCGTATGTCTGCCGTTGGCAGCTATCCGACTGCGAGTCGAGGAGGAAGAGGTGGACGAGGAAGAAGTATTGGTATTGGTGCCCGTTGCAGAGGAGGATGCGGCAGTCCCTGGCCTTTTTGAATGGGCAGTGGCACCCGATCCTTGTGTCCTGCTTGTACCCCCCTGCTGCTGCTGCTGCTGCTGCTGTTGTTGTTGATTGGGACGCTTGGTGGCATGCGCAGACATTGCACTGTTGGGCCGGCGGCTGGTAGCGCTACCAGCAGCCGCACCGTTTGTAGTCTGACGGGATGCTGACGTCGCGGCAGAGGACGAGCTGACGGTAGACAGGGCTCTGTTTGTCCTAGAAGAGGCCGTCGTTGTCGTTGTAGACGTGGGCGGTCTACCGGCTCGAGTAGCTGCTGGCAGCGGTGCCGACGACGAGGCCGCCGTCGATGTCGGCATTGAATAATGGTGTTGGTGATGATGCGTCGGAGGTTGGGCAGCTGGAGGTGGCGTGGCGTCGTTTCGATGACCGGGGGGGAGGGCGCGATGGACAAAGGGGTTTGCTTGCTTGCTTGCGGGCGAGGTGCGGTATCGGGGTATCTGATTTGACTGCCCGCAAACGGCAGTATGTTGTAGTGGAGCAACGACGAGCGAGCAAGGAGAGTGTGATCAAAGGATTGATGGAAGAAAGCAAGGGACGACAAGAGCAGGGCAGTAAAGCGGTGTGAGAGGGCCGAACAACGATGTCGACGGAAGCAAAAAGACGACAGAAAAGAGGCACGACTCGTCTCGACTGTCAGTCAAACAAACAATGATGGTCAACATCCACGCCGCGCCAATTGTCCGTCCGCCTGTCCGCCTGTCCGCCTGTCCGTCTCAATCCAACCCCAAGCCATCCAATCCACCCACTCACTGCCTGCATCCACTCACTTGCATCCACTCTCTGGCCTCGCCCTCCCGACAAACACCCACGCGCCACGCCACGCCCGCACCTCACCCACGCCTCGCCCAGTGCGTGTCACGTGCGCGAAGACGACGCGGTGAACCAAGGCAGAGAGAGAGAGAGACACAAAGCAAGGCCAATTTCCGCCCCTATCCCACGCTCTCAAAGACCAACACTTATGTACCGCCCCGCGCGAAAGAAGACCTTTGTCTGTCGTCGGCGTACATATCGCCATCGACGGAGATTTTGACGTCGTTCGGGCACTTGTGTCCTCCGAAACTCAGTCTGTTTGGGACCGCATACATGCAAGTGAGCTGGAGCGAGCTAATGAAGTCATAGGATAGAGATGCCAGATTGAATCAACACAACAACAAAGGGAAACGCTGAACACGGGCAGCAGACACACTACCGCTTCCTGCCACCCTTGCCATTGACGCCCACTCGACTCCCACGCTCCCTCGCCGCACGCATCACCGTCGTAGAAGAGCCCGACGCGCCCGCAGCCCCACCACTGGCAGAGACGGCGCCTCCCTTGCCCTTTGTCTCGCGCATCAGCTTCGCACGCTCCCGGTTCTTGTTCTTGACATTGGCGTGGGTGTAGAAGTTCTCGGCCTTGCGCTTCGACGTCTTCATGCGCGGCTCCTTGGCCTTCTTGCCCTTGCGTCCAGAGTCAGACTCGTCGTCCGAGTCGGCAGCGGCAGCGGGCTTGCGCTTGCCGGCAGCCTTGCCAGCCTCCTTGGTCTTGACAGAGGCATCCACCTCTTCCGCGTCGTCCTCGTCCTCATCCTCGGCTTCGTCGTCCTCGCCGCTCTCGCTGCCACTCTCTGCGCCATCAGAGCCCTTGGCGCCCCCATCTACGCCGCCTCCAAAGACGTCTTCCCAAGCCAAATCAGGCAAGTCGCCTTCGTCGTCGTCGTCTTCGTCGTCGTCCTCATCAGAGTCGGAGCCGAAGCCGGCCTCGCTGTCATCGTCCTCATTCTCTTGCTCCTCGCCATCGCTGTGCGCCGCCTCTGGAGCCTCGTCATCCTCGTCCCTCTCCATCACAAAGTCATCCGCTGTCCCGCCGTGCACGTCGGCTTGGTCAAACTTGGTGACCACTGCAATGTTCTTCAGCGGCTGCTCCACACCCTTGACGCGCTTGACACTCCGGATAGCTCCGTGTGCAGCGTCCTCTGCCGTCGGCTCAATCGCCTTGCCCTTGCCCTTGTCTTTGCCTGCAGCATCGCCAGACGAGGCATTCTCAGGCGCAGGCGGAGCGACAAAGAAGGGAATCTTGCCGCGAATCCAGTCGTTGAGCACCATCTTGGCAATCGTCTCCTCATCGGGTGTGCCGCCCTTGAGCAGCTTGCCGAAACGCTTCGCGAGCTGGGTGAGGAAGTCGGAAGAGTCTGTCCAAGACTTGAGGTTGTACGTCTTCTTGAGGTACTCTGGCTTGACGCGCGAGAGCAGCGCGGGAATGTGCTCGGCAGGGGTCTCCAGGTTCTCCACGCGGACAACACCCTTGAGCACCGTACCCGTCTCCGAGTCGTGTGCAGATACCGGCACAATACCAGGGCAGTCGATGAGGTAAATACGCCTCATCAAGGTAACGTACTGCCACACCTTGGTCTCTCCGGGGATCGGCGCCACGTTGCACACCTTTTTCTTCTTGAGCGTGTTGATGATGCTCGACTTGCCAGTGTTGGGGTAGCCCACAAAGCCGACGGAAATCTGCTTCTTGTCCGAGTGCAGCACCGAGAATTGGCGAAGGAGCTGAATGAGGGAGCCCTTGCCAAAGGAATTGTTGATGGATGCGTGGAACGCAATCGTCGGGTATTCTCGAGACAGAATCTTGACCCAGCGAGCCTTGAAGGTGAGGAGAAGGTGAGCCGAAAGATTTCGACGTGTCAGTGACCGCATACAGGGTGCTTTGGGAACACAACTCATTACGCCAACGATGCAAGGATGTTCGTCCCAGAACTAAGAGCCTTCAGTGGAGACGCTTGCCGAATTGCTTCACAAGGTCAAGAAGCCTCAACTCAATCCAAGACGTCGACTTGAACGACCGAACCTCCCGAGCCGACAACCTCTCAAATGGCGGGAGAGAGGCAATGACGGTGGGTCCCCAGCGAAGGGGACGATGAGGCCGATGCGCCCAAGCCGTCAATCTTCCACATTCGTAACAGTCGTCGCGCCATGGATGGCGAAAAAAGCGCGGGACTTGACTTGATTGTGGGAGGTAGGGGGGGGGGGGGGGGGGGGGGGGGGGGGGGGGGGGGGGGGAAACGGGGGGGGACCGCGCGCACACACACGCACACCCCCGGCCGGCACGGAACTCACCGGGGCAAAGGAAGAGGAACGGCATGTGCGGCCCCCTCCCCCGCACGTACACTCGCCGC